>ML818806.1:32269-42582 GCA_009831015.1 Picea engelmannii
ATGATAGATGTCAAGTGGAAACCAATTGATGAAGATGGATCAAGATGCATAGATGAAGATGGATCAATGAGTTGTCATTGATACATGATGAAGATGGATTCTTTATATTATGCATAGTTTGATGACTCATTATTGTCTTGTCACGATTAATAATAAGTACAAATGGATGAACTCCAAAGTGGTCCCCTTATGGTGAAAGCCCTCATGGGAAGACACTTTGTGGTTGAGTTGTGGGTGAGAGAACCTATGATTGTATGTGGAATAATGAAATGAAGATCAATGAAGTTATTGGTGAAACTATTCTAGATGGATAGTTCTTGTCATGCCATTTTCGGTGGTATGTGGAACATCACATAACTCCTCATGGTTTGAGAGTTATGGCCCTACAAAGATGAAGGACCCCCATATGAAGGCTTGAAGCCCCCAAGGTCAAAAAATTCAAAGTGACCTAAAAGAAGAAATCATTATTTAAATGATAAAGTAAAGTGACAAAGTCAAGGTGGATTATTTAAATAATAAAGAGAAGTGACAAAATCAAGAAGGAATATTTAAATGATAAAGTATTGAAGAACTTTCTATTTATGGAAAGTGGTTAACCCTAAAATAAGGAAAATAGGTTAAGTGACCTAGAAATGGGTTAAGTGACCTAGAGGATGAAAGTATAAATAAGATAGCTATGGTCTCTTGTAATACATCCTTTTTGCGGATCAATGGAGAGCTTCTTGTGAGAATATCTTTTGGAGTATTGATGAAGAGCTTCTTGTGAGAGCATCTTTGGTGTGGATCTCTGGAGCATGATTGAAGACCTATTCTGAGAAAGAGAGCATGAGGAGGATCTCATGGATGCATCAAATTTTCAGCAATGTCGAAGATCTTGACGACAAAAATATCGGAGCTTTAGAAACCCTAGTTTCTGAGGTGTACGCGGGCTGTAATGGGCCAGGGAGCATACATTACGCGGGTTGTATGAGGACATGGAACGTACAGTGATAAAATCATGGATATTTGTGTTTGAGCTGATGACTGCCTATTGAATACTGTGGCAGGTTCCAGATCTGCATTCTATGGGCTCAGATCTTCCACTGACACACTGGTATGGTTAAATTATTGTCTTGATGGATACTATTGTTTGATGTGTTGAGAATTCTTAGGGAATTCTTGGCATGGCTTCTATGATGTGGTTCATTTTGGTTGATTTGGTTGATGAAGTGAGCAATACTCTTGTGATTAAGTGGTGACATGATTGCTATGGTATACTAGTTGTTTATACATGATTGATATAACATTCACATTGATTGATTGTGGAGCATGAGTAGACTATTGGAAATCTTGTATGTGTTGTGACTGGCTTGTGGTTAGATTGGACAGTCAGATATAAAAGAGAATGATATATTGGTTGCAGAGGATCTGATTTGATCTTGAAGGATAAACCCTAATAGTTTAGAAGGTATACACAGGATGCTGTATACACTGGCTGCGTACACATGCGGGATGTAGTGAACCAGGGCACGTACACACGCGGGTTTCACTACTGATAGGTCGTGTACCTATTGCAGATTGATATCTGTTGAGGATTGTTGCCTCATCTTAGTTGGTGCTTAGTGTGTAAGATGAGTCTTGCATTATAGAGTTGGTGTTCTTGTAGAGTTGTACTTTATTCAGTTGTTGCTAAAAAACTCCCGGATTTTTGTCCATAATAAAATAAAAATTGTACATACATCTTGTGTTCTTTGTGTTCCTTGTGGTGATGACTTGTTGATGATATATTGCTGATACATGTTGCTGATATATGTTCACATCTAACTGGTAATAAATGACAACAATGGGTAATGAGTAAATGTTGAATGTTAACTAAGGAGTTTTGTGTAAGAGGGAAGTTTTGGGAAAAAGATCCCCACACTCATTCACCCCCCCCCCCCCCCCCCCNCCCCACTAAGTGTGGTAGGTGTGTCCAACAATTTCAACACTACGAAATATTCTTTTATGTCATCTTTCTAATATGCCTTTCCATCCATGGCTTTGCTAAATTTTAAATACCTTTCTTCACCTTGTTGAGTGATTTATTGTGAAACACTACTTGATCATTCAATACCACTATTCTCCAAATGGAATGTTACACTCTTCCATTTGGAACTGTACCTTGCTTCCACTGCGCACTCTGATAATAGAGACAAATTTCTTGCTTTGGGTACTTTTAGACAAAAGTTGTTAGATCATATTTAACAATCCCTCTTCCTGCATTCCTATATTTTCACATAGAGATGAATCATCCAATCCATGGAGATGAATCATTCACATAGAGATGAATCATCCTTCTCATGTAGGAAGCTTGTAGCCTTCATTATATTTCTACCTTAACGGCTATGGAGTCCTCCTTAACTTCTTGTGCATGCAATGCCATTCTTCACCTACTAGCTTCATGATTTATGTGAGAATATCTATTGATTTTTTTTCCTTTGCAAGAAATTCAGACTCTATATCAACTGAATACTAATATTCCTCCGCCCTTCCTTGGACCTTTTTCAATCTTGCATCACTTTCCCTGTAGCCCTGCACTTTCCTTTGTAGCTCTTTGATGCTTCAACCAACTGCACAAGCTTGACTTGCTTCCCTATCCAATGGACCCTGGGATTAATATAGAATATACCCACACAATTCTCATAGGTGGAATTCTTATCTTCTTGCTAGCAATTCTTCACATAACACACTCCACTAGAGTGCTCCTCTGCTTATTAATCAATGCCTTGTTAATAAGCTCCACCTCTTTTACTTTGCCAAACTATTGCACTTCAAATGTGACCATACACTTATTCATAGGCACTATAATGATTTTCAATGCTATTTATTACCTAGCAATCACCTTTGGCACTTATATCTATTAGCTGGAAGTGTTTCTCCAAATTTTGACATTATTTGGAAAAACCCTTATATCAAGTAGTTACATGGTTCATGAAATCCAATTCCACTTTCTCTTGCAACTTTATGGAGAAAACCGATGCGCCCTTGGATAAATTACACCTTCTATCATGATATCCCTTGTATTACATTTCCAATGACCATACCCATGCTTCAATCTGATTTATGGGCCAAAAGTTATGGCTTCCTGAAATTCCCATTTTATTCAATGACATCCTTCAAGTCTTATTAGAAACCTCCTTCCGATTCCTTGAGAAAATTTCATCTCAAAACCAAATTATGAGTGGATATATGGATTCTCCTATCCAATATATTTTCAATGACTTCTTTCTTGCTCAATTTTGACTATCGAGCAGAAAGTTACACGCAATTGAATATTGCCAATTTAACCGTTTTGTACACCTTTTCCCAAGTGCAAAATAATCTTAAACACCAACTTTGCCCACTTACAGAGGCAAATCCATTGAGAACCAAAAAAAAATTCTACATGACATAGATAATATTGATAACATTGATCTCACAACAACTCTCATATTGTCAAACGAATGCTCCAGTAAAAAATTCCAGCAATCTGGAAATGACAATTTTGTCCTTTTGCACTTTCACATGACTTAGCAATTTTAACCATGTTTATGCATCCCTACACCAAATCCTTTGGGATTTTGATAGAATCTCAATTGGGTAATTCCATGAATATTTTTTGAACAATCTGTCACGATTTCACCCTTAAATGGCTCCATACTTTTAGTTATAACCTGCAAAAGTTTTGACTGTCTAACATTTTTATCCATGTATGATACATGCATTTTATTTCTCATCCTGCACATTGTTACTTACCTAGATCTAAAATATGGCCCCATGGATATCTTCTATGGTTTAATATATTTCCATATATTACTCTTGTGCCCCAAATGGAATTCTAAGCAAGGAGTTATGCCCTCTAGAAGTAAACTGGTGCCAAAATTTTACTTGAACTGTTTTGGCTATAACTTTCTCATACGAGCTCTGTTTTGCGAACAATTTAGCTCGTTGGAAATATCTCTCTGAGTTCTTTTATTTGAGCTCTAGAGACATAATTTACCTTAGAACACTTTGTTCTTTTCGGTTTTGAATACCCAAAAATGTCATTTAGGACCTCAAAATCGCCCTACAAGATGAAGACCTTCAAAAATTGGAATTTTCATGGAAAATTCACCAAAATACCGTTGTAACAGTATTTAGATCCAAATCGTTGATCCCAAATTAGGAATCAATCCCAATCATTGATATTCCTAGTCTTTGCAAGTTGTAGCTAGACCTCCACAATCTTTTCAGAACTCTTTCTCGGACTCTTTCCATTGGAAGTCCAAATTACTGGGTACGCAAATATCTCCAAAATTCGCAGTCTGAAACACTAAAGGAAACTTCCAGTTGGGAAAAATCCATTAGAAATGAGATTTCCTTGCTTGTAAACCCTTCCCTAATCTGAAGTCTAATATCCTATCATGATTTCTTTGTCGGACTTGATCCATCGAAACCTCCTCCCCGAACAAACCTTCCAACAACCCTCTTCTGAAAGCTATCGGGAACCATTCTTCCTGAAACCATGCACTCAAATGCCATGTGGAATTATTTGATTCACCCAATCTTGATGATATGTCCTCTGGCATGGAAAAATGATGTGGTAGATTACATGAAATTATTATTTTCCCTCAACCCTTCCAAGGAAACATGCTCATTTGAGCGATCGGACGATCAGACATAATGTCGATCAATGACCATGATCATCTCAGGCCTCAAATCTAAGCACTGGTTACCTTGTTTAGAATGAATTCATCGAAAATCTTCTGAACAACCTCTTCCGAAAATAATTTTCCGAATGAACATCTCCATGATATCTGACAGCTGAGAATGACCTCGATTGATTCGAAAAATCTCATATTCCATCGGGCTTCTCTTCTTCGAACTTAAACTCGTGCCATGCTTCAAGACTTTTTCGAAAACCCAACTTTCGATGAATGACTAGAATTGACCCTTGTTATGATGAACGGTTCTCGTTCATTCAGATCACACCATTGGAATCCTCCCTTCAGATTTAACCTCACACCTGACTATGAAGTCTTTCTGAACCTTCTTCCCAAAGTCATGTCGGGTATGCCTTGCTCAGATCTTCTATGATTGAATAAGGACTGTTGATTTTCCAGATGAAATTAATCTGGGCCATCTATTACTAAACTTCACGACCTTCATGAAACTCATAGGAATTTGACTTCCAAAGGTAAAATTTGACTTTGCAACTAGCATATCGATGCCATAAATTTTCTTCTTCAACTATTTTGAAGCACTTGAACTCAAAATCTGCTCATATTTTGGGGATTTCACTTATGTTCACCATTTTTCCCCAAATCCATCACAGGACGAAATATGCAACCATGAATTTTCTCAATTCATATTCTCTCTTGGCCCATACAATCTTAGTGTTGAACCTTGAGCTTTGAGACCATTTTGTAACGCACCCAACACCCATGCCAAGTCTCATCACTTTCGAAAAATGACTTAGCCTGCTAAAATCAGATTAAAAATGCCCCATACATATAACGAAAAAACCAAGAGTAGTAGAACCATAAAACTACATCAAACAACAGGTCGAATATCCATGCATCTACAATATTTATAAATTCATTAATGCATGCAACCCAACCAAACATAACAAAACATTTAGATAAAAAAATTTCACAACAAAATAACATAAGAACAAAACATATACACTTATCTATTAGTTATTAACCAACTGGTTGTATCCAAAGGATGAACCTCCCATCCATAAGCATTGCTGTTCATTTTCTATCAACAATAGGCCACCCCCGAGATGAGGCTATGAGTCCACAAGGAGATCCATCTCACTGACTGCCCACTCTCCACACACACAACAATCTACAACTCGAGTTCTACTCCTACTCCATGGTCATGATCTAAGTCTAGGTCTAGGTATAGGTATTGTCATTCCTTTCCATGTATAGGTCTTTCTATGTCTAGTTCTTACCATGTCTAGGTCAAGGCCATGTTTGACTTGCCTTGCAATGTACTGAACTTGCTAGTGTATAAGAGTGTGAGAGGGAGAGAGAGGAAGACAAAGAGGGGAGGTAGAGAGAGAGTGTGTGAGAGTGTGGGAGGGAGATAGAGAGAGGAAGGAATATAAGGGAGCTAGAAAGAGAGTGTGGGAGAGTGTGGGAGGGAGGGAGAGGAAGATATATAAGGGAGGTAGAGAGAGTGTGTGTGAAAGTGTGAGAGGGAGAGAGATGAAGACAGAGAGGAGGGTAGAGAGAGAGGGGTATCTGTAATAGAGAGAGAAGATAGATAGTGGGAGGGAGGGGGGGAGAGAGAGGGAGGAAGGGGGTAGAGAGAGAGTGTGTGTGTGAGAGAGTGTGAGAGGGGGAGAGAGAGAATACAAATAGGGGTAGAGAGAGAGTGTGAGAGGGAAGGAGAGGGAGACAAACAGGGGGGGTAGAGAGAGGGAGAGTGAGAGGAAGGGGGGGAGACAAAGGGAGACAGAGAGGGAGGTAGAGAGAGAAAAGGAGTAGATAGAGAGACTAATACTGAGATTGACAATGAGCAGAGAGAAAAAGGGTGGGAGAGAGGTGGAAGAGAGAGGGGTAGAGGGAGGTGGGGAGGAGAGAGAGAGAGAGAGAGAGAGAGAGAGAGAGAGAGAGAGAGAGAGATTGCAAGGAAAGGTATAGGTCTAGGTATTTCCATGCCTTGCGATCTCTAGGTCTTGCCATGTCTAGGAGTGTGAGAGGGAGAGAGAGGGAAACAAAGAGGTGGGGTATAGAGAGAGAGTCATAGGAAGGGGGGGATATAGAGGGAATGTAGGTAGAGAGAGGTAAACAATGAAAGGGGGAGAGTGGGGGAGAGAGAGGGAGGGGGATTCAAAGTGTGGGGGAGAGATAAGTAGATGTAGGAGAGAGAGAGAGAGAGAGAGAGAGAGAGAGAGAGAGAGAGAGAGAGAGAATAGGAAATAAAAAGTACGAGCATGTGCCCGTACCTATAGCACGCATGCATTCTTAGGAACACATGCACATTCCTAGAGCGTGTGCACATTCTTTTGAATTCAACTTTTTTTGGCGGGATTGACAACTTTAACAAACATGTATGCTAACTTGGATGCCTCAGATTTAGGTTTGGGATGACAAACCCAGTGGTTTGGTCTGCAAATAGATAGAAACCTCCATTTTTGTGACTACCTCTATATATCTTTGTTTTTGATGTTATGTTTCTATAGGATACATAAATAAATTGTTGATGAAATTACATACATAGATAGATTTGGCTATGCAGATTCCAAATATATATATATTTTTAAATTAATATTGTTCACTATTCTTAATATATTTTTGTCTACGCATATATCAAAATACTAGAATACATACCTCTTTTATTTCTTCTATAACATTTTTTTGGCTTAACCATTTCTAAAATGAGTTATACACAGCACTAGAAGAGACCGATATCTATGATCTAAAAATGAAAGAAATTATTTTGATCATGTTAAGACCCTCGTAGCCTGCACAAATAAAAGGCGTTTTAATTTCAAGGATATATTGACTTTCATAATTTTAAAATATATATAATTAATATTATAAATTTCCAAAAAATACATCGCACTAGAAAAATGGGTTCTCTACAATCACACAAGTTTTTGGAATGAAATTCCATCGTTAAGGTACTCAACACTTGCATGAACACATACATATACCTTATATTTTGCTGGAAAAATAACATACCATTGTTAGAAAAAATCAAATTTCACATATTTATTCACAATTTCTATGAATAAAAGTTGTATATTCAGAAAGGTAATTCAATTTCCTATGTTTCATCTTTTTACACCATATTCAAATTCATTGTAAAAATACCTTGAATAATCCATCAAAGTTAATAGAATGTTGTTTTTCCATGTTTGTATTTCCACTAACGCGTCATAAGAGACCATCATTAGCTTGCACTCACCCATGACTCAATTAGGTTAACTAAGAGAGGCATTGAATTGTCGTGCATTCAGTGTGTTGAACGGTGTGTTTGTAACAACATTGTGAAAATTGTTGTGTTAGTAAAATTGATTTTGCAGATACATTCCTCTTATTTACTTTTCTACTTAGCCATGTAAAATATAATGGGTTCCAATATAAATGAAGAAAATAAGTTAGAAGTATTGAATTATATAAATTGGAAGTTTAAGATGAAGAATTTGTTGGAAGGATACAATGTGTGGGAAATTGTGAGTGGAACTGGAGCTAAACTAGTTACTCTTACAGCTTGAGTTCAAGAATGGGAAAAAAGAGAAAACACAGAAAAGATTCGCTTGAGAATGTCTATGAAAGACATTATCATTTCTAATATAAGGGAATGCAAGACATCAAGTGAGACATGGGAGACATTTAAAGCTTTGTATGAAACAATAAATACAAATAGAGTGGTATTTTTGAAGAGCGGGCTTCTTCCAATTAATATGGAATAAAATGAAAACATTACTAATTATCTATCTAGAATTAAAGATTTAAAAGATAAGTTGGGTGATATTGGTGAGGAACTATCAAGTAGTGATCTAGTTTCCCTAACATTAAATGGTATGTTGCATAAATATCTATTATTTATCACTAATCTTGTGGCAAGAGAGGAATCACCTTCATTTGATGACTTGACATGGATCCTTATGCAAGATGAGAAAAGGAGGAAGAGTGCTGACAATAGAATTCAAAATCCAGATCAAGTTTTGTTGGCAAAAGGCAAGCAACCATATAAAGGAAAGCCATGGGTAAATAACAAAGGAGGAAAACCTGACATGAAATTGTATCAAGGTGGGGTTTCATCAAAGATAGCTACTAGTGTGAAGAAGAATGGTACAAGTAACTATTGTAGTAAGTTTGGACACTATGTGTAGTGTCCCTCACTACTAAACTTGACAATTTTTAAAAAATTTGATACCTTTAAAATTAATGCAGTGAAACATGCTAAAACACTCATATGTCTAACAACATTATAAAGACATGAATGCAATCCAATTAAGCATTCCCACAACAACATGTACATGCTTAAAACTTGGAGTGAATACAAAACGAATGAATTCCATGATAAAATGCCATGTATTGAGGATTTAAAATGCATTAACAACATTATGAATGCATCCATTTATACAATACACAACAACATATAGTTTACAGTTCAAGAGTAGAGTATACACATAACAAATAAAACCCATAAATATAAACAATGTAACAAAGATAAACACTTATCTTTTAAACCAAATGTGCAAATGGCTGCATGGGACAAACATTCTACCCAACCATAGATTTGATGCTCCAAATCTCAGCAACAAATCACCCCCAAAATGGGGCTACGGATCCACAAGCAAGTGGTGTCTCTATAATGTCCACTCACAATCCAACACAACCCACAACAAGCTAATTCTCCTGCAACTATCCCAATCCACCAACTCTCTTCCCCTAAGCCTTCACAACCCAAGGAATGGCATCCCCCTTCATTGCATATAGTCTCACATGCCTTCCCACTTCCCTCTAAGGGTCCAACACATGTTGGATATGAATCTCTCTTACTGGGGATTCCAAGGATGTCATCTGCAAGGAAAAATCGTGACAACAAGCTCACTATTGTACGATAATGTATCTCCCAAAATATCACTCTACATGCCTAAGTGCCTACTTCTTCATGCATTTGAAGCTCCAAACATCTACCACATATTCCCACTATGGTTTCCTCCATGTTCCAATACTTTGTACTCCCTTGTTGTCCCAAAAACTAGTTGTAAAAACTACCATTTATTCCGATACGAATTTCCTTTTCCTCCATGCAAGTTGATTCTCACACTCCCCAATGTTGATTGTATTCATCCCCCATGCTCTCATAACTATGGGATGTGACTTTTCACACACACCCTCTTACATGTGTTTAATGATTGTGCTTTGATACACTCAAGAGAAAAATTTGAAGGTTTATACACGATAATAATTTATAAAGTGAGTTGAGATTAATATACATGGGCAATTTCCCCTTGAACCCCCTTTTAAACCCTCAGACCGTCCCCTCTCTTGTGGACAGACATTTCATGATTGATATATAATTTGTTTATTTATTTTATAGTTAGGTTTAAATTTTGACATCTAAATAGTACAAAATACTTAAAGGAAATCAAATGGATTTCGCATATAACTTGTTTATTTATTTAGTAATTAAGTTTAAATTTTGACATCTCAAGAACATGAAATACTTAAAAGACATTTCATGGATGTATCATATAAGTTGTTTATTTATTTCATAATTGGATTTGGTTAAGTTCTGTTAAGTGAAATAAAATAAAATTGTATTTTCGTCTCTCTCTCTCTCTCTCTCTCTCTCTCTCTCTC
>ML818806.1:42700-83406 GCA_009831015.1 Picea engelmannii
TATAAAAAGGCATCACAATTTGTAGATGAGAAACATAATAAATAAAGGTATTGATCATGCAAAATTTATAGTGGGAAGATCAAAACCCCACTAGTGTACATAACTAACTAAATATTCCTATTTTGTTTTCAATGTTGAAAGTGATGTAAGATCAAAGTTTTGATAATTAAATCTATTATAATAATATGAAGAAATCGTTTTCAATGGAGTGAGAAAGGGCCTATGAAATAAAAAAATTGATCATACACAAGGTTAAGAAGATAATAATGTAGATATAAGTGGTGAAGTAAATGTAGGTGAATCATGAAGTAGCAGTAAAAGTGAAGTGATGTCCCTCATATGGGGTGCCACTTGGTGAACATGCAGACAGTTGAATCATTGTGGACAAACACTACCTTCCTCCCCTACTTTACTATGATGCAGAACATTAATGTTGGGGACTTGGTTGCGAGCCCGAATCGCATGGGAAACTCAATGCATAGGTTTGGCATGGCGTCAGATTGCATCTACACAGGTACAAGGAAGTTGTGTGCTATCAACTCAGGCTTAATGGCTCTTTCCATGGCTGGAACCGGAAATATTGTTGTGTTTATGCTCGAGATCCATCCATTGTATCTCATTTTGGTTTTGCTTGTTGATCCCTCTTCTTTCCCAGTGCTATTATGGCTTCTTGTCCTCAGGTTCAATTGATTCCCTCACTTTGGCTCTTTGATTTCTTCACTTCCATCATGTCAAGAGAGAGAGAGGCAACCCAACTGCAGACTAGCCTATTATGATTTCCTAGCCAACTGCACTCACCCAGCTTCTTCCTCTGTTTTGTCACCTTCCCCTATTCCTCCTTCCACTATGTATCCCTCCACTGTTCACAATTGGGTCAAGGATGATTGGGGTCCGGTCTTAGTAGAGGAGGAATTCCCTTTGGTTCTGCCCCAACTTATAATTGAATCCTTGGTGGTAGATCATGTGGATACTCAGAGTCTCTTGGTCCCTTCCACTCGAGCGAGAGGTGATTCTGTTGCCCAGGCACTAGAAGAGAACTGGATTTGTCCTATCCTTTAGGAGGTGGCTCCCATGGTAGTTGAAGAAGAGGCTCTTGATGTTGCATGTCCAAATACAATGGTTACTCAAAATAAGGAATTGATGCATGAGTTGACTCCCCCGTGTGTCCTCTCCAAGGAACAATTGAAACTCATTTTCGACTTGTGTCGGGATGTTGCAAACCAACTTTTTCGCCAGGATATCCTCAGTCGCCAGCTGAATGCTTTCTTAGATTATTTCTCAAATGATCCTGTTAAAAGGAGATTCCAAACCTTTTGTCAGCCATTTTCCTTCACTCTAGCTTGGCCACATTCTCCACCAAGCGATGGGAGTCAAGGCGCTTCTGGTGCATGAAGTTATCTTGTTTGGCTTTTAATTTTGCTAATGCTAGGAACATATTTATATTGGCCTCAAGCCTGCTTCATAGTATCTTTAGTTATTTATATATCTTAGTTATGGAAATTAGTACAATCATGGACATCTTTTCCAGGGCCCAGGTCTAGTTTTGGTTTCCAGTTTTTAGCATAAGAGACTACATGATCCTTAGTATGTGTATATTTTTTGAAATTCTAAGGTAATATAACTTTTTACTTAAAAAAAAGTGTAGTGATGTGAAATATTCATTTAGACATTTTTTTATTAATAAAAATATATAGTGGTTTCATCTTGTTATTTTATCAAATCTAATGAATGAAAGTTATTAATTCATAGGTTATATTTTAATTAAAATCACTAATTTTTGGTTCAACCAAAGGACATAAAAGCATATCAACACTATCTTTCACAAGACAAAATGATTAAAACACTAATTTTCACAAAAATGTAGGTCACATAGTTGGTTGTGCTTGGGATATTGTGCATTTGATGGTAATACTTCCTTAGTGACTTTACTATTGATCTCTACTCAATACTGGAACATTATCTAGCAATCAAGATGATGATATTGTTGTAATGTTATGTTACCACTTCGTTTGTTAAAGTAGGATCACCAATTTCTTCATCGTTCTTCTTTGATAACTTCAATGATCAGGTAATTGATAAATACCAACTTAAGTCTATGTTAAACCAAGATCTATCAAGCATTAAGAGGGATCAAATTTGTTAAGGAGTAAATTTTTCATCATTCAATTCCATGTCATGTATTAATTTCTTCATATTAAATTATTAAAAAAATTGCACCTTAACAAATTTGATCCCTCTCGACGCTTCATAGATCTGGGTTTAAGATGGATGCAGGTTGGTTTAATTTTTTATATGTTGTTGCATATGTACATGCGTAGTTATTATTTTTTATTTATTTGTTTTTTATCACTTAATGTAATTTAACATTATGTGACAACATCTCCCCCATATTGAGTTGTATAACATCTCACTACTCTCTGTGCAAACTAAATATGTTGGGCTAATTATTCCTAGTTGCATTTTTGGAAACCTAATCGAACGGGGACATCAAGTGAGGCCCAATAATATCCATAAAGACAATCATCCCAAAAAATTGACTATATGACCTCCTTGTAATTCAGAACACTAAACTAACCCACCTCACTATGACACAAATAAACCTAATACTATTTATTAAAATTTTAAATATATATGTTTACCTTTTATTATCTTTCTAAGAAAATTAATGGTCAAATTTTACTATTTATTAAAGTTTTAAATGCATATTTTTACCTTTTATTATTTTAAATATATATTAAATTTAATTGTTAAATTTTAATACACATGTAAAATCCATTTATTGTTTAGTTTTGTGTCCATATATTTCATATTAAACTTATGTTCTACTTTCTTTTTTTTAATGTACACAACATTTTTTTGGCTTTTTTCACAGTCACAATTATACAATGATGCTTCTTCTTGTTCTTCGTATGTTGTGCATCTAGTAATCATTTACCTCATAACTTTAGTGTCAACCCCTAGTTTCATGTGCAATTATTATCTAGCAATCATCATGATACTATTATTATTACACTATGATACTATTATTATTACACTACATTCCTTTTGTAAGGGGCTTTTGATATTTCTCCTAAGTTGACTATTACTTGGTTTGTTGTACTTCCTAGTTTGTTTGGTTAATATAGAGTCATGGTATAAGGTATGAATCCTTCTAATGAGAATCCTTCTAATGAGCAATGAGTATGTTGAGTGGGAAAATTGTGAGCAATGAGTAGGTTGTAGGTTATGAGGCTTGGTTTTTGTGTTTTTTAATGAAAAATAATCAAACGTGATTCTATCACCATGAGTTTTGGTTTAGCTATAAAATTAATACTTATGATTAAGGAGTGGATTTTACATTTTAGACAATAATAAATATGTTAGTAGTTTATACTTTTTTTTCAAGCTGATCCACCGCATAAAAGATAGCCTTATCCTGGAGATAGCCCGGCCAAGCTTCCCCCACTAATTCATTGTGTCAGATGCTGTTGGAGCTTCGGAGAGTAAGATTCAAATGAATTATTATCTGCGATAGGTCTCTTGACACGCCACCTTTCTTTACTGTACCTGCTACCTTCTGTACTTAATTTCTCATCCGGATAGGTGGTCCTTAAGGTCTATATGCTTTTAAGTACATAAACAAAGTTATTTAGAACAATCATTATGTGGTTTTGAAATATTGAATTTTGCCATTAGATACATGTCTTACATAATTTATACTTACACCATTTTTTTAACTATCTAAAAGCTCTCCAATTATATGTTATATATAAAAGCTCTCCAATTATATATTATGTGCATGCAAAAGCTATATAAAATATAACAAACCCTTTGCACATATCTTCTTTATCAATAGAAGGGATCACAAATCACATCACCAAAAAAAAATGTCAAAGGAGAAGGGAGCATGCCTCTCGAGCATCTTAAATAAGGAATTTTTGACACACATTAATCGATACTAAAACCTTATCCCTATAATCTTGTAGTGAACCTCACCTTGTGATTGATTCCCCCACTCTTCGTCAATTCCTCCCCTGATTTCAGAGGGCTTGGAGATCACAGAAGGTAGAGAGGGAGAAGAACGGTTCAAAGTATTTTCCAGTCAAAATGTGTTGGGTCAGTGGTATGTTGAACTCGTCAGTCTAGTGGACTCCATCCCAGCGTCTGATGTAGGACGTTAGATCGGGGCAGGACATGGCTTTCACAGTGTTGTTGATTCCACTGTTTCCATATTGTATGGAGTACTTGTAGTTGTACTTGCTTTCAATATCCTAGCATGTTTTAGTGGTGGTTTTGAAATCTGCATTTTATAGATGTCAAATATGTGTCAATTGTGTTATCACTCCAAGAGTCACCCTCAAATTGCAAATGGGGGTAAGCTTGGTAACATTAAATTTGTTTGAGTGGGTTAAAATTCGAGAATCAAAACAAGACCGCAAAGAAAGGAAACGATAACAGAGGTAGTTGCAGATCAGTTAGGGACTGTTGGGCTATGGAGTCATAAGTATCATGATTAAGGAAGGCATTTAAACTGCTTATCAGATAAAGGATTTATGTGGTGATGAGGAGAAGGAAGACAAAATGTGTCTGAGTGATAAACCATGAAAGATGGGCAAGACGACAACAGATCCTCTACCACCTCAGGAATCCATAAATCAAGGATGCTACATCCATACAAGAAGAAAAACAACAAGCGTCTGAGTGATAAACGATGAAACATGGGCAAGATGAAAGCAAATCCTCTACCACCTCAGGAATCCATAAATCAAAGATGCTACATCCAGACAAGAAGAAAAACAACAAACGTCTGAGTGATAAACAATGAAACATGGGCAAGATGACATCAGATCATCTACCGCCTCAGGAATCCATAAATCAAAGATGCTACATCCAGACAAGAAAACAAGAACATCATGTAAACTAAGAAGACAGTTTGATACAACAACTCAAAGGAATCTTCAATAACATAATATTTACAATCCAAGCCCCCCAGGCTTACAAACTGAAANCCCCTTAACAAAACCTTAAACTGATCTATTTATAATTAGATCAGTCCACAACTGTTAGGAGTGTGATCTGGCCATCACATTCGAGGCTTTTCGTTTGTGCATCCTTCCGTCGAACTGTACGTGTTTTCTCCTATCAGACGCAAGCCCAGATCAGTGTGAGCCTGCAAGAAGAAAACATCCATTGCGGTACCTCGAGCTGACAGTTATGTCTCCTCGGCCAGAGCTTTCACGTCTTCTATTTATGGACTGAGCTGAGGTTTCAGCTACCAGTCCTTGTTCGTTAACTTAATCCTCCTCGAGATCGAAGTGCGGTTGGACGATTAGGGGGCAACCACGTGCCACTCATGGATTGGGCGATGAATAAGCAGGTGGTTTCGAGGCCGCAAAAGTCAATCCTTGTTCATTGGTTGAACCCTCATCGGGATCAGGATGTGATTTAGCTATTAAGGGGTGGCCACGTGTTGTTGTTGGATACGACCCTGTAAGAGCACGTGAATTCGGGGCTGTCAAAAGTGGTTTGGACCCACACCGCTTTCAGGCCCGAAATGCACTATTTTCCGCCACGTAGCCTCCCCACAATACCGTGGTTTGGATTTCGGCCCTCCCTTCGGATTTTAATTCCGTGCAGTGTGTGGCGCCGAAATGATTGGTGGTCGTTGATCCGATCACGATCTATGATCTGGCGTGCCACCTATTTTAGCGCCCCCGCCAAAGTTTTATCCGTCTGCCAACTGTGTCTAGAGATGGTACCAAATCGAAATGCACAGGGGATTTTTGCTGCTGCAAACTGCACTCACTTGCTTGCCTGTGCCTATGGCTGTACCCTGGGCTGTACCCTCGACAACTTTATGTGATAACAAATTAGGTTTAGTTTAAATGGTTGGGAGGAATGATTGTTATCCTCTCCACTTTTCAATTCCTTAACTTGAGCTTATATTGTTGTAATGACTTCTAACCTTGTTTCAATTCCTTAACTTGCATTTATATTATTGTAATGATTTCGAACTATGATGCTGGCGTCTTTGAGTTTTTTTCGCAGGGAAGAGATCTGAGCTCGCAGGAGTGTGTTGTAATGGAGAACTGCGTCGTTGTAGGAGATGGAGCAACCCTGCTTATCGAAGTCGTTGGAGGAATGGGAGAAATAAGTGAGCCAGAAGGGCCCGCACCCTTGAGGCGCTACGTCCCTCACAAGAATAGTCCCGGCGCCCTCATTGTACACAGCCTGCACAGCTCCTGCAATAATCCTCGCAATTTTTGGAAGAATGGTCTCCTTCACCTGGTTGGTGGTGAGGTTGAGAGTCATGTATGCATAACTGAAGTCATTTCCACCGATCTTTATCGTGTATATTCCGCTCTTGAACGCTTCAGCGCTTGGGAGATAGCTTAGAGGACCTGTCCATTTCTCCATTCAGTTCAATTCAGTACTCAGTATTACTATTTAGATGTATAAGTAGTACATTATGAATAACCTACCGTGTGCGTTGATGCTGGCCAAAACCTGTTCCTTGAAAACCTTGAACTGATTCATCTGAACAGCCAGAGAGATGGGAGCAATGAAGGAGTCAGTATCACGAGCAGTGGCACCTGCCGCAGCAAAGTTGGCGCCACAAACTGCAAATATGGCCTCAGAAATGTCAATCCTAGAGCCGTGGCTGCAACATTTACCGTGTTCAACAAGTAACTAAATTAAATAATTTCCTGATCAAACTATCAATACCTACAGGAAATAATATACCTATTTAGTCACGCAGCTAAAATAGCATCCAGTAACTGAAGACGTACCAAAGAAATCTATGGACAGCCTTCCGTCGCTGTATCTGGCTACGGGTCGCCCGAAGAAGGTTTGTCCATAGGGCCGTTTCTCTGCAAGCTCGTTGTAAGGGAACTTAAAGTGAATGGCACCCGTATCGGAGTTTGAGTCCCCAAAATTGAATATGGCTGAGTAATTACAGCGAGCATGAGGCAATATTGGAAGAATAACCATCGCTGCAAGTATGCCCACTAAATAATATTTACTCATGCGCTGCAGCTCCATTGTGTCCTCAGAATTGGTCAGGTAAAATGATTAGTATACGCAGTCGAGACCGGGTCTGTAATGGGCCACTGAAGTGATGAATATAGTTAGGAATGCAGTTCCAAAGAAGCTCTTCTTCAATGAACAACGCTATGTGTGAGCACCATAAATATAATAAATTATTATCAGTGACGTTTGATAAGAGTTTGCAGATGACGTTTTTTTACTTTGTAGTTTTGTTGGTTTTTATATACTAATTTGGTGTTTGGCTTAGTTGTGATCTTAAAAATTGTAATGCATGTACACAGATCAATAGAAGAGTTCTCAGCTGAAGTTGGTTGGGTAGTGAACCTCTAAAGCATCTCCCTTTGTAGCTTTGTTGGGTCTTATATACCAATTTGGTGTCTGGCTTGGCCGTGACCTTAAAAATTGTAATGCATATGCACAAACCAATAAAAACAGATGAATTGAAACAAGTATTTTGAATTTTGTTTAATAGTGTTGTAACTTAATCGATGATGGATGATGGATCTCAGTGAGGTCTCATTGTCTAATCAATGATCTCCACCATGGGACTAGAAATAAGTTGTACATCAATCTTCTAAATCCAAAAAATGTCCACCAATAACATTCTTAGGCGACAAGGGGGTATTAAATTGTAAATTATGCTTTGGGGTTTGGAAATGTCTCTAACAATTTAGCAAAGCCTATTCTTTGTGGTGTGACCTTGTCAATGTCAAGAATGAGGGAATCAAAACCTTGAATGTTGTTTATTAGAGCAGAGCTAGAGATTGGTTGAGTAATGGTTGTGTGCTCATGGCTAGAATCTCTCTTTCTCTTGCTTCAATAACTTAGGCTTTAGAAATTCTTTGCAATTAGGAATGAGAGGAGGAGACTATCCATAAAAACAAAGATCATATGGCTCAAGATAGTGTCAATAAATGTTTTTTAAATCACAATTATTTTTAAGTCAATTTTTTAAGTAAGTTCCTTGAAATGAGGAGATAATCATATTTAAATTTTAATAAAATTAGTTAAAAAATGAGCATGAAGACCTAAGTTGGTCAAAGGTTGTTGGAGGTTGGGTAAAGTTGAGATCATTGGTTAATGTTCCATGGTCAATGTAGGTTATAAGGTGGGTGGAATTTTAGTATTTTCTCTCTTAAATATTGAGAGGATAATGCTTTAAGTCAATTCAAATATGAGATTAACAACGTTTTGGTTTTGGTTGTTGAGTTGTTTTATTTGTCAAAATTTTTATAGTTATTAATATTAATGTAATAGTTATAATAATAAAAACGGAATAAATTTATTGTATTTTAGTTTATTTCTAAGAAGATGGAAAATTTGTTTATTATTTATAAGTTTTTAATCTTTCAAAGTTAAGAGAAGAATTAATGGATGCAACATATATTATATTATTGGTTCTTTTATGTAATGAACATTATTATGAATGTTAGGCAATTAAAATGTAGAACTTAATAATTTTTAAAAATGCATGTGGTATATTTTAAGTTGGACTTTATCGGAGGTCATCCATCCAAGTACTACTTTATTCCAAGCGTGCTTAACTATGATGCATTAACGTTGTAGGCATGTACATAATACCACTACGAAATCATTACATGATGTTTGTAATTAGAAACGTTGATTCAATGGAAGAGGTGGATATCCACAGGTATCCACCTAGATCAGCCAAGGGCCCTTCCAAATGTAAATCACCATTTGTCTTCCAATCTTCTTTCTACATATTAACTTGGAAAGTTGTAGAAACATCACCAAGAGAGAAGATCTTTTGACTATGGACCTAATTAAGCATATGCAAAGATAATTTATAGTTACCTTTTTCTCCCACCAACCAGTCTAAGCCCACTCTCACTTTCCTTCCACCCACAATTCTCCATGAAATCCAAGATTATATCAATGGGTATGATTCCACTAAGATTTCCACACAATTGAACAATTTAGGTATGCTTTGGGCTCCTTCTGGAACCACTTCTCAAAGGATAAAGGCTTTATATATTTCATTCTCATGATTTGATGCTAGAAATTTTCTCCCTTGAAAAGGCTCCAAAGGATCTTGGTTGCTAATGACTAACTAAAATTTTGAATGTTCTTCAAACCCCAACTTCCAAGTTTCTTGGGCTTTGAGAGTCCTCTCAAATTAACCCAATCCATTACATCTCACATTTTTCTTTATCTCCATATAAAGCAAAAATGAAGACTTTATTCCTTATATTCTTGTGAATGTTAACTAGAATGTAGAATGCTAGTATAGTAATGTTGCTTCCAACACCAATTTGATGATGGTGTGTCTCCCCACCAAAATAGTCATTTATTACACCAAACCTCTATTATTTTTTCAATTTTTGAATATAACCATATCTAGTCATTGAAGCCATCTTCATTGTCCTTTGAAACCAAGATACCTAAGCTTCTTTTAGAAAGGTAACTCTGTGAATCACAAGATTTTTTAGAGAAATATTCTCTATCCTTCAGGTATTTGTGCATTACCAATGATGACTTTTGCAAATTGATTTTCATTCATATAGTCTTTATATAAATCCTTGGAATATCCTACAATTTTCTCCTATAGTCTTAAGGAATCCCCAAAAGTTCCATTTCCAAACAACGATATGTCATCTATGAAGAGAAATGTGTTAAAAGATGTTGCCTTCCCAATGTTATACCATTTAGATCCCCCTTTTCTCTAGAATGAATCAAGAACCTCCTTAAACCCTCTACTACTAGTAGAAGTAAAGGTGGAGATAAGGGTCATCCTAGTTTAACCCCACGAGATGGCTTAAAAAAGGGTGCTACTAAACCATGGATTAGGAATGGAAAAAAAATTGAGGTTAAACACCCCTCTATCCATTTGACCATGGGTAAGCTAAAACCTACATGTATTAGAATCAATTTAATATATAACCATGAGACTTGATCATATACTTTGGAAAGATCCAACTTTATGATGAAAGCTAGCATTTTTTTGGTTTTGATTGAGTTTGGGGATTCCTAAGCCACCCAAAATGCATCATGTATTTTGTATACCATTCAAAAACCCAAATTGTTTAGGAGATATAACTTTTGATAGAATTGGATTTATTCTTTGAGTTATTACTTTGGCTATGATTTGTATATGGCATTGCAAATGGAATTCAACCTAAAGTCCTCGAATAACTATGGATCAACGTATTTAGGGATCAATGAAAGAAAAGTTGAGTTGAAGACTCCAAGGAATTTCCCCAAGCTCCTAGACTCCTCTACAACTGTCAACAAGTCATCCTCAATAAGTAATAAAATCCCATATATAATTCAATAGGCCAATAATCTAGACCAATATTTGCTTCTCGTTAAAAATACTATGCCATCTCTTTCAACTCCCCCTTTGATATTAAGTCCATCAAGTAATCATTTTGGTTGTCCTCCACAAACCTTGGAAGGAAGGACTTAGGATATTCTAACAATTTCTGAAATATTTTCCCCCTCTGGTTCCTTAAATAAAAAGTGTAAATGAGTTGTACCTGCCTCAAAGATCTATTGAAATATTTTGACTTTCACTCCCTCCACATTTTGGACCTCCCATATTGTGCCCATGTTTTTCCTCATATTTTCAAAGTTCTGAAAAAAAAGAGTACTCTCATCTTCTTTAGCAACCCAAGTGACTCTGCTTTTGGGTCTCCATTTTAAGATTTCCTAATTTAGTAATGCCCTTGAATCCTCCAAATTCTTGAGAGTTATTTGTTCATATTCATTGCATATGCCATTAGTGTCTTTCTCATAGACGTGTTCAATATGAGATTTTTTTGCTCCCAAGTCCATGTGAGAGTTGTTATATTTCTCCTTTACCCAATCCATTGTTAACCTATTAATAATCTTTAAAGATTCATTGAATTGAAACATGGTTGTCCCATTATTTTCACTACTGGCATGCCCCTTTAGGGTGTCTATGGCTACACTACCTGCCACAATCATTTCCTACAAACATATGACATCAATTTTGTGAGAAATTGAGAATCTATGTGTTAACACCAATTCTCGCAAAGTCATGAGTGTCGAGCACATCACACAGAAGAAATCCAGTTCGAGCCTAAAATCACGCGAGCGGGCTTTTGTTTTCAGCAGCGAGGATCCACAGATGGAGCAGATCGACGGTCATCGGGTAGGCTTCAATCGCGGAATTGCACGAGGTATAGCGCATGGGCTCATTTCTTATCACCAAAGTCACGAAATGATTAGCCCTTTCGTGTTTTCAGCTACCGGGACTTCAAAGAGACAAAGGCGTCACTCCTCCACTGCATCAAGAATCCCCGAAACCCAAAACAAAAAATGTAAAAGCCACCCACGAGCCTTTCGGTATTTCGGCTACAGGGACTTCAAAGAGACAAAGGGGTGTTTTCTTCCATTGCATTTCGAAACCTCGAAACCCGAAGCGCGAAATGTAAAAGCGCCCAAAATCCATTTCGGCATTCCGGCTACCGGGAGTTCAAGAGACAAGGGAGTCGCTCTTCCACTGCATCAAGAATCCCCAAAACCTGAAATGCGAAATGAAGAAGTCCCGGGAGCCGTTTCGGCATTTCGGCTACTGGGATGTCAAGAGACAAAGGGGTGTTTTCTTCCACTGCATTTTGAAACCCCAAAACCCGAAGCACGAAATGTAAAAGCACCCAAAAGCCATTTCGACATTCCGACTACCCGGAATTCAAGAGACAAGGTAGTTGCTCTTCCACTACATCGGGAATCCCCGAAACCCGAAACGTGAAATGAAGAAGCGCCTGGGAGCCGTTTCGGCATTTCGGCTACTGGGACTTCAAAGGACAAAGGGGTCATTCCTTTATGTTTTCAGTCTCAGCCACCCTCCATGGAAAAGGCAATTAATGAATATTGAGTAGGTGGTTGAGACCTCAGCTCAAGCCATGAATGCAGGGCATGGAGGTGTTGGCAGGCAGTTTGCCCAAGATCGTCCTGTGTGCAGGTTTTCTCAAAAGAGCCATGTCGATCTAATGTCCTCGACTGATCAGAAGAACTTGTGCATGCTAAGTTAGACTTTAATGTCTCACCTACCCTCTTGCTGCCAAGAGAGTGAATTGCTTTGAGTATATATACTCAGTTTTTGTATTTTTGTAAGGATCGATAGTAGAGCTAAGCTCCCAACTATAAAGCTTTAACAAAGCCTCTAGTTCTTTGGTTATAGAAATGATATTTTGAGATTTCTTGTTTAATGGCGGCCAGCCTCCTCCTTTCCTTGTTCCTCTGAATCTGGAAGCCTAGGTATGGATGATACAGTCAGGTGTTGCTGTAACTATATGATGCATGTTTGATTGTATTAGTTCTGCAACGTTTCAGGTTTACTTTGAAGTTTCTCCGGTCTGAGAGGATCTCATATCTGAGACTTTTCCCCTTTCTTTCCCTCCACTTACTCACCACTATGCAAATTTACTGGCTTAAGTTGAATCAAGACCTCACATGCCCTTGTTGTTCCAACCCAGTTTTCTGAGTAAGCGATATTGTTCTGAGTTTACTTCCATTCGATCACCCCCTTTATAAAGAAATCATGACATAAACTGATGGGCCCCAGGCTTACTCCTGCCGCAATCTAGGATTGACTTCTGAATCCAACATTTCTGGCGTCGTTGCTGGGGACGAAGTTGAAAATTTTCCCTGGGATTGAACGACATTGAGCCTCTGATTCTGAAGGTGCATTAGGCATCAGAGCCTTACGAGATTGCTATTGTGCACCTGGCGACTCCATTGTGATGAATCCACTGTGACAAACCTGTTGTTTTAGTTGTGGCTTCCAGAGGTAGACACACGCGGTCCCATCCACAACTGCCTCTAGCTACACCTGAAGCTGATCCAGAGGTGATTTTCAGAAAAGGAAAGGCCTTTGAAGGAGAACCTTCCACCGCCGAACCAGGTAATCTACCATCTCCTTCTGTAGGAACTCCATTTTCTTCTTCTCAGCTTCCTAGCAGACCTTTTTCTGAAGTTTCCCGTTTCCTGAATTTCGGGAGTGAATCTACTGAGTTTTCCCCTCCTGGTCTGGGATTGGAGGGAGAAATCCTTGTCACTCCCCTCTCCCCTGAAGCTATACCTTGGCATAGACCTAGGACCATAGAATATTTCCCCACTCCTAGCTTTACCACTCCTCCTCTTGTTACTGTTTTTGCTACTGCACAGAGAGAAGCATCTGCTGACTCAAGCCCTTTAGCCTTCTCTCTGAATCCCCCATTGTTTCCTCTTCCACCTGTAAGTTCATTTCCAGTATTCCCTATTCGAGCTCCTTCTCCTCCGAGTCCTCCTCCACCTAATATCCCTATGGCAGGAGAAAATCCCCCCATGACCAGAATGGAGGCTATAATAGCTGCTAGGTATGCTCCCCTTGTGCTACCTCAGCCTCTCAATGCCCTTCCAGCAGATGGCTACCTTAAGCAGCTGCCCAAGTTTACAGGCGAAGGGGACATAACTATAGAAGAACACCTTGAAGCCTTTTACAGTTTTATAGATGATCATGTTATCATGCATGCAGACGTATGGATGAGGATTTGCATCCATAGCCTTGAAGGCGAGGCTAGAAAGTGGTTTAGGGCCCTGCCTCCTAGATCTATTGATGGGATTGAAGCTTTGGATAATGCCTTTTTGAGACAGTGGGGCGACAAAAAAGACTTCATGTATTACATGACAAAGTTTGGGTCCTTGAAGAGAAAGGAAGGAGAATCTGTCTTTGACTTCTCTAAGAGATTCAATAAAATATACAATAAGATCCCCACTTAAATAAAGCCCTTAGAAGCCTCTGCTAAGATCACTTATGCTAGCACTTTTGATACTGATTTCTGCCTTTTGTTGAGGGAAAGGAGAGCCACCACTCTGGCTCACATGCAGGATGCAGTCGTGGAAGTAGAATCTAACATATTGGTTGTTGACTGACTCAGGAATAAGGCTGATAGAGACATATCCAGGAAGAGACCTGAAGCCTCCCCATCCAATTCCTCTCCCCTTCCCTTTCAGACGGATGAGGTAACTATAGCGCTAAATTCGCTTTCGGATAGGATAGAAAGGTGGGAGTTGGAAGGGAAGCCCATGTACAGAAATCCCCAAAATATTGATAACAGAGGCTTCAGGAGGCCTAGTAACAATGTGCCACAGGATTTGCCAAGGGAACAAGGGAGCAAAGACAGAGATGAGCAGAGGATTCAAACCCCTCTGCAAACTAACCTAGTTTCTCGTGAGGAAGGAGAGGAGATGGATGAGCTCGACCCCGAAATTCACTGTATTGAAGATACCTTCCCTTTTCCCCATTTGACTCAATCTATATATGAAGAATCCCTTATGAACAATCAAGTCAATGAGTTGGGTAAAGGGGAAAAGGACAACAACACTCCTAACATATATCGTCTCAGGTCAAAGAAGAAAGAAGGAATTTTTAATAGCCATGATTAGCCCCTCATAGAAGAAAAACTTGCTAAACCTTCTGCAATCACTACTAAAGAGAAGAAAACTCAGATTATTTCGCCAACAGTCAAAGAACCCGCCTCTAAGGTAAGGGAAGCTCCTAAGTCTTTTCCCTCCTTTAGTTTTGAGCATGAAATTCAAAAGATTAGAATTCATGTACCCCTCTCAGAGCTAGTTAAAAATGAAGATTTCAAAAGGTCCCTCTCCACGCTGCTACAATCTGAGTCCCCCTAGCCTTCTACAGACTCAGTAAATCTTCAATATGAAAATCCAGCAGTCGTCCTAGGTCCCATGGTAGAATACATAGATGATTCATCCCCTCCCTTCTACACATCCCTGAACATACATGATAAAGTGTTGCATAATTGCCTCATGGATTCCGGAGCTTCTCACAACCTTATGCCCAAAATAGTCATGGAAGAATTGGGACTGGAAGTGACAAAGGCTTACCACGATTTGTACTCTTTCGATTCAAGGAGGGTGCAATGCTTTGGAGTCATCAAAGACTTGGTGGTCTCTTTATTTCAGTTGCCAATGAAGACTGTGGTCATGGACATTGTAGTAGCTGATGTTCCCCCCAAGTTCGGCATGTTGTTGTCAAGATCTTGGATTAGAAAACTTGGAGGAACATTACAGATGAACCTCACATATGCCACCATTCCAGTCTTTGGAGGGGAACACAGGAGGTTGTACAGAGAAGCTCAGTTGGCCTACATTGTCAGTGACAAAGCAGACCCCACTAATCACCCCATCTTTGCACTTGACACTTATTTGGGGTCTAGTTTATTGCAAATCACTGAGACTCTTGAAGCCCCTTTTCAAATCAGAAAGCAACCCATATTTAATCACGAGATACCTCCTCCAACCACCTCTGTTTGGAAAATGTTCTTCGATGGAGCTTCTTCTAGTGAAAGCGTTGGCGCTGGAGTGGTTCTTGTGTCCCCTTGGCAAGAAACCATATCCCTATCATACAAGCTAGAATTTGAAGCTACCAATAATGTGGCAGAATATGAAGCTCTTGTTCTAAGTATGAGGGCTACAAAAGAAATGGGAATTGAGGAGGTAGCAGTGTTCGGAGATGCTGAGTTGATAATCCAGCAAGTCAGGAATTCTTACCGGGCTAAGCATCCTCGGCTTAGGGGTTACAGAAATGAGGTATGGGACCTGATTGATAATTTCTTCTTAGCTTTCAACATTTCTTTTATTCCAAGAGGGTAGAATACTTTGGCCAATTCCTTAGTTGTCTTAGCTAGTCTGTTCAGGATCCCTCTGCCGCCTAAGATCAAATATGGGGTCGAGATAAGATATAGGCCATCCATCCCGGACAATATCAAGCATTGGAAGGTATTCGAAGACGATCTTGAAATCGAAAAATTTCTTCAGTCCGTTGAGGAATTTTCTGCATTGCACATTGATCAGGATCCTGATCTCGTAACTCACCCTCACTCTGAGGTATTTTTAAATAAAATCGCTAATCTCCACATTATTCATCTACCTAGCAATCACATTCCAAAGGGATTAGACCCTTTAAAAATACTGTTCGATGGGAATGATGTGGCAGTATAGGGTGGGTTTTCAAATGGAGATGATGATACAACAAAGTGAAATATCAGTACACAGGAGGAGCCTAAGTTTGTCAAGTTGTCAAGCAGTTTGACCAAAGAACAGAGGGCCGAGTATACTGGGTTATTAAAAGAATTTGTTGATGTGTTTGCATGGACCTATGAAGACCTCAAGACATATGACACATCTGTCATTGAACACAAGATCCCACTGAAGGAAGAGGTTAAGCCATTCAGGCAGAAGCTAAGACAGATAAATCCCATGTTGTTGCCTATCATGGAGAGGGAAGTAAAGAAGTTGTTAGATGCCCAAATCATTGTCCCCTTGAGATATTCTGAGTGGGTGGCCAATTTGGTTCCCGTGAGGAAGAAGAGTGGAGAAATCAGGCTCTACGTCGATTTCAGGAACCTGAACAAGAGTTCAAAGAAAGACAATTATCCCTTGCCCAAAATGGAACACATATTGCAGAGGGTAACTGATGCATCTAGGATATCCATGATTGACGGTTTTTTTGGCTATAATCAAATATCAGTCATGCCTGAGGACAGAGAAAAAACAACCTTCACCACTCCTTGGGGCACATTCATGTATGCCAAGATGCCTTTTGGATTAATGAATGCAGGAGCAACATTTCAATGATCCATGGACATAGCCTTCATCGGGGAGAAAGATCAATTTGTGGTGATCTATCTGAATGACATCACAGTCTTCTCCAGGTCTGATAAAGAGCACCGCTGTCACTTGAGGAAAGTTTTCTTGAAGTGTCGGAGGTTTGGCCTATCCTTAAATCCCAAGAAATCTGTGTTTGCTATGAAGGAGGGGAAGTTGTTAGGCCATATAGTATCAACAGAGGGAGTGAGAATTGATCCGAGTAGGGTAGAGGCAATTCAGACCCTGTCACTTCCCAGGTCTAGAAAGGAAGTTCAAACTTTTTTAGGAAAGATTAACTTTCTGAGGAGGTTCGTCTCAAATTTTGTTGAGGTGGTGAAACACATCACAACCATGCTTAGAAAGGGAAATGAAGTAAAATGGACTGCTGAACCCAGGGAATCTTTTGTCCAAATAAAGAAGGCATTGACTGAGGCACCTGTGCTGATCAGTCCTGATTATTCCAAGGATTTCCTAATTTTTTCTTTTGCTTCTTTCGATACAGTAGCAGCAGTCTTATTGCAGAAAAATGGGGAAGGGTGAGAGCAACCTATTTCCTTCTTCAGTAAGGCATTAAGAGATGCAGAAATTAGGTACGAGATCATGGAGAAGCAGGCCTATGCCTTGGTGAAAGCTATCAAAGCTTTCATAGTCTATGTCTTGCACTCAAGAGTAACTGCATACGTTCCTTTAGCCTCTATGAAGGACATCCTTATACAGCCTGACATAGATGGGAGAAGAGGTAAATGGATTTCTAAGATCCTGGAGTTTGACCTGGAGATAAAGCCCACCAAGTTGGTAAAAGGGCAGGGTTTAGCCAAGTTGCTAGATGAATCTAATTTCAAGGCCTTGGGAGTTAGCTTCATCAACGCTTTCTTAGGAAATTAGCAAGTTGAGTCGCCTAGCAAAATCTCGCAGGGCGGCTTATCACTAGCATAATGCACCTAGTATAGAGACATTTTGTACTTTCTGCAAGAGTTGAACCCCCCTGATGGAATGGGAAAAAGAAAGGCAAGAGCTTTAAAGATCAAGGCGGTCAGATATTGCCTTATCGACCATGTCTTGTACTGGAGAGACCCTCTAGGAGTGTTTATGAGGTGTCTGAATCCATAGGAAGCCCAGAAAGTTATGTTTGATTTCCACAGCGGCCTTTGTGGGGGGAATCATTTCTAGAAGACCATAACCCACAAAATTATCAAGGCTGGGTACTACTGGCCCACCTTATTCATTGATGTCTACAGAGAGGTCAGAGCTTGCATCAAATGCCAAAGGTTCTCGGAAAGCAGCAACTCAAATCTCTGCCACTAAAGCCTGTAGTAGCTTCAACACCCTTTCAACAGTGGGGGTTGGACTTCATTGGGGAAATTCATCCTCCTTCAAGTGGCCAACACAGATGGATCTTGATTGCAACAGACTATTTCACCAAGTGGATAGAAGCTGTCCCCACCAGGAGTGCTTCACACAAGGTAATTATCAGCTTCTTGGAGGATATCATAGCCATATTTGGCTTTCCCAGCAAAATCGTCACTGATAATGCTGCTTCTTTCAAGTCTGAGACTATGGTTAAGTTCTGTGATCAGTTCGAGATTTCACTAATTCACTCCACTCCCTATTATCCTCAAGGAAATGGACTGGCAAAATCTTCCAATAAAAGCCTAATCAAGCTCATTAAAAGATTATTGGAAGACAATAAGAGGGCCTGGGATTCAAAGCTCAAATTCTCTCTATGGGTCAATCGAGTGACAACAAAGAAGTCCCTGGGCACCTCACCTTTTCAACTTGTTTATGGGACGGAGGTTATCTTTCCCACTCAGCTCGCTTTACTTGTAGTGAAATTCTTTTAGGATCATGAAGGAGAGCCAGACCATATGGTCAGAAGAATTCATCAAGTGGTGGAACTGCAACAAATCAGGGAGTAGGTAATGGACTTAGCTCATAGTCATCAGCAGAGGATCAAGCAGGCTATTGATAGGAAGGTTAGGAAGAAGGAATTCGAGCTGGGAGATTTGGTGCTTAAGTGGGATGCACCCAGGCAGGATAGGGGCAAACACAACAAGTTTGATGCCCTCTGGATCAGTCCCTTCAAAATCGCTAAAGTATTCTTAAATAACACGTACATGTTGCAGGATTTGGAGGGTGAAGAAGTTTTTAGCAGCCCAGTAAATGGGCATTTCCTGAAGAAATGTTTTGTTTGAGCCTTAGACGACTCCTTTGTTTTGTAAATATTGTCTTATTGTTTTTCTGTTTATTTTCGGCTTAATAAATGACTCCATAACCCAACATAAGGCAACTGGAACTGCAGAAGAAGTTCTTAGAGCATCACAAGGATGACTCTATACCCCATGGAGCCTAATGTTAACACC
Organism: Picea engelmannii; assembly: GCA_009831015.1. Classification (NCBI taxonomy): domain Eukaryota; kingdom Viridiplantae; phylum Streptophyta; class Pinopsida; order Pinales; family Pinaceae; genus Picea; species Picea engelmannii. The sequence goes on from ML818806.1 coordinate 61,729, forward strand.
AATTCTCACAAAGTCATGAGCACCGAGCGCAACACACAAAAGAAATCCAGTTCGGGCCTAAAATCATGCGAGTGGGCTTTTGTTTTCAGCAGTGAGGATCCATAGATGGAGCAGATCGATGATCATCGGGTAGGCTTGAGTCACGGAATTGCACGAGGTATAGCGCATGGGATCATTTCTTATCACCAAAGTTGCAAAATGATTAGCCCTTTCTCGTTTTCGGCTACTGGGACTTCAAAGAGACAAAGGGGTCACTCCTCCACTGCATCGGGAATCCCCGAAACCTGAAATGCGAAATGTAAAAGCCGCCCACGAGCCTTTCGGTATTTCGGCTACCGGTACTTCAAAGAGACAAAGGGGTGTTTTCTTCCACTGCATTTCGAAACCCTGAAACCCGAAGCGCGAAATGTAGAAGCGCCCAAAATCCATTTCGACATTCCGGCTACCGGGAGTTCAAGAGACAAGGGAGCCGCTCTTCCACTACATCGAGAATCCCTGAAACCCAAAATGCGAAATGAAGAAGTGCTCGGGAGTCGTTTCAGCATTTCGGCTACCAGGATGTCAAGAGACAAAGGGGTGTTTTCTTCCACTGCATTTCAAAACCCCGAAACCCGAAGCGCGAAATTTAAAAGCGCCCAAAATACATTTCGACATTCCGACTACCGGGAGTTCAAGAGACAAGGGAGCCACTCTTCCACTGCATCGAAAATCCCCGAAACCCAAAACGTGAAATGAAGAAGTGTCCGGGAGCCATTTCGGCATTTCGGCTACCGGGACTTCAAAGGACAAAGGGGTCACGCCTTTATGTTTTCAGTCTCAGCCACCCTCCATGGAAAAGGCAGTTAATGAATATTGAGCAAGTGGTTGAGACCTCAGCTCAAGCCATGAATGCAAGGCATGGAGGTGCTGGCAGGTAGTCTGCCCAAGATTGTCTTGTGTGCAGGTTTTCTCAAAAGAGCCATGCCGATCTCATGTCCTCGACTAATCAGAAGAACCTGCACATGCTAAGTTAGACTTTAATGTCTCACCTACCCTGTTGCTACCAAGAGAGCAAATTTCTCTGAGTATATATACTCAATTTTTGTATTTTTGTAAGGATCGATGGTAGAGCTAAGCTCCCGACTGTAAAGCTTTAACAAAGCCTCTGGTTCTTTGGTTATAGAAATGATATTTTGAGATTTCTTGTTTAATGGTGGCCAACCTCCTCCTTTCCTTGTTCCTCTGAATCTGGAAGCTTGGGTATGGATGATCCAGTCGGGTGTTGCGTAACTATATGATGCATGTTTGATTGTATTAGTTCTGCAACGTTTGAGGTTTACTTTGAAGTTTCTCTGGTCTGAGAGGATATCATATCTGAGGCTTTTCCCCTTTCTTTCCCTCCACTTACTCACCACTATGCAAATTTACTGGCTTAAGTTGAATCAAGACCTCACATGTCCTTGTTGTTCCAACCCATTTTTCTAAGTAAGCGATATTGTTATGAGTTTACTTCCATTCGATCACCCCCTTTATAAACAAATCGTGACATAAACTGATGGGCCTCAGGCTTACTCCTGCCGCAATCCAGAAGTGACTTCTAACACCAACATTGTGGATTGCATTTCTTTTGTGGGTTGCATCCAAAACTTGAATGTTCATAGACAATAGTATCATTTTTAACCTTTTTTGGAGGAATTTTCTACTCTAAGGGTCCCTAGAATGGTACTTTGTGTTTTCTCATTGACTTCTCTTTCTACCTTCTCCTTTGCTAGGTTGATGTAGGACTTCCTTCCTTGCAAGGATCCTATTCCTTTTTCACATACATCCAAATGAGTACCACACTCCACCTACACATCGTGAAAATCAATAGTTATTGTTTTATAAGATCTCAAATGGTATTTCAACTCAATTTTATTTTCAATTGGGCCATTTAGAATCTTTCTCTCATGTCTTTGTACCCCCTTCAATAAAATTCCCTCCCCATGTACCTTATTTGGTTATGAATCTAGAGAGTCATTTTCTTTGGTTCTCACCTCCTCTTTCACTTGATTCATCATTTCTTTGTCTACTAACTCTAAGAGTTGGATATCATCCTTAGTTGAATTGTTGACATGGAAAATTTTCCCTTAAACATAATTCATGAGGATTTTGGCTCCTTCTTGAGAAAGGTACCCTTATAGTGTCTCTCCTTGGTGAATACATATCAACTATATTGGAAGAGACATATCTATTGTCCATTATATTCTACTCTACCTTTTATATCTCTCCAATAGGCTTGAGATAAATATATAGAGGAATTACTTCTTGTCATGTATTCATCGTTGGGTCCTTAAGGGTGTCTTAGGGAATCCTTCACATTGGACATTTAGCTTACATTCCCATCAATGCTTTCAACATCCTGAGAGGGTTTCAAAGAACTCTGGCCTTTAGTCATCCTCCCTTAAGAAAAAAATCATTACTATTTTTGAAAGGAAAACTATACATCATGTGCCCAAATTGGTGACACCAATGACAACGAATGGAGATTTTTTATTAGTCTAAAATTTGAATTATTCTCCACTTCCTATATTAAATCTCCATGGGCTCAAGTAGACCTTTACTTAAGTCTATTTCATCACACATTTTGACCACTATTATATATGAATTGGAGCAATGATTAGGACAAAGAAAAACATACTTACCTAGTGTATTTCCAATATCCACTAGTATATGATCCTTCCATGGTTCTAGAGGTAGACTCATAATTTTAACCCACAATGCTTGTGTGGTCATGATTTCCCTATTTGGGTCAAAGATGGGTTCCAAGTTTTTTAAGCCAAGTGAGTGTTGTTCCAAAAACAATGCCTCAATTTGATTAACGCCATATCCTTCTCCTACCTAAATAGGAAGGTTATATCCATCCCTTGGCAAGGATGTGAAAGGAAGGGACATAACCAACCACCATTAACCAACTCATTTCCACCCAATGCCTCAAAGAACCTTCTAAAATATATCTCCCATGTCCAACCAAGGCCTATCTTTGCTATTGGATAATCTCCTCTAGCACAACTCCCTTCCCTACAACCCACTTCAACCTCTCCTCACTCTACTTTACGACCCAAGAACTTTTTTTCTTCAACCTAGAATCCTCCAACCCCTTTACTACTTTCACTTCACCATTGTTTTCTGCCTCAAGCTTAAATTTCTTATCCATGTAATCACTGCAAGGTTTCTCAAACAAAACCTTCGACAATTGTATTGTTGGTGCGAGTTGTATGTTGTTTGCGAATGGTTTCTCTGGTGGTGGTCGCAAGTGAGAACCATTACTCTAACTTATGATTTTACTATGACCAATGACACCACTTGTGGGTAGATTAGTTCCATTACATATGCATTGGTTTCACATCGCATCTAAAAATTCTCCACCATAGGACAAGGAAACACTTTTCCCATAGACATTTGAGGGAGAATTCCTACCTTGTCCCTTCGAAAGTGATGTGGATATTGTTGAAGAGGACCACACTAGTGTATTCCTCTTATCCCTAGAGGAATATATTAATTTCCTTGATTAATACATCCTTGGAATGAAGTTAGGGTGTCCATTGAACCTTATACCAAAGTTTGATTTTGAAGAAAACATAGATGCTAAAGGAAGACACTTACGAGTGTGATCTTTCAAAGAAGAGGCATCAAATGTTGGAAATATGAGGTTTGGCCCTAGCCTTCCAATGGATCCGATGAATAATCCACTATCTCTTCATCTCCTCCACTATTCTACAACTCTAAAGCTTTTGCCTCTTCATACCATCCCATCCCCTCCTCCCGTGATTAAGTTGCCCATTCATCCAAAAAAACATTAACAACAACCATTTATATTTGTTTCATCTACATATTAAATTATTTATGATTGTGAAATGAACTATATTTTTTATTTTTTTATTAATATATTCATAATGAAAACAATTCTTACTAGGTAATGTATCTTCAAAACCAATATTTATTATTTAGAAATAAAATGTTTTCATGATCTTTATTAAATATCCAATAATAATTATTTCTATCTAATTTGTATTCAAAATTATCATATTCATACAAACCAGTATTCATTAAATTATTTATAACTAATTTTTATTTAAAAATATTAAACAAATTAACATTATATTTAATGTTAACTACCTTACCTTTCACTAACATGATATTTTTTATATATATAAAAATAAACTAAACAAAACACCTAACAATCTAGTGTTAAGTTTGGCATTGACCGTTACACAAAATTAATTGAAACATACTTTTATAACCCTCAAATTTCCATTCACATTATAATTAATAAAATGTAAATTTTAAAATCATAAAAAATTATAAAATGTTAATTTTAAGTTTATAAATATTTATACATTGTCATTATTTATAATAAGAAGTTAATCATTGTTTTCTTAAAGGAACAAGAATTATCAACACATTTTCAATCTCAATGCAAATACAAGTAGTTAAATTGTAAAACATAATTAATATTTAAAATTTTCATACAAGTTTTTTTTATTAAATGTAATTAAATAAATATAATAAAATACAATCATAATCTTTGTATTCACACTTAAATTAAAATTAAACAATATAATTTGAACCTTTTATTATCTTTACAAAATGACAAAGTGAATCATAATATTAATAAATAATACAAAATATTAAAATAATAACTAACTTGTCACTACCGAGCATGCTTCTTTCTTTTGCCATCAACATCCTTTTCATTCTTTCTACAATCCCATTATATTGTTGAGGTGTGTATGGAGTAGTCTTATGCCCTCCTATACTGCACTTCTTACAGAACTCTTCGAATTCATTCCCACGAGATTCTCCACCATTATCTATTCTCAACACCTTTATTTTCTTCTCCATATGATTTTCTACCAGATCCTTAACTCTTTAAATTTATCGAATACCTCATATTTCTTCCTGAGAAAATAAATCCATGTGTTCCTTGAGAAATCATCTATGAGTGAAACACAATACACAGATTTACCTAGTGATGGAATAGACACAGGTCCAAACACATCATTGTGTATCAACTCTAAGATCCCCTTTGCTCTTGTAGCACTAGATGGGAATCTTACTCAATTTTATTTACCATATATGCAATGTTCACAGAAATCAAAACCCAGGGTGAAATTAGACATACCTTCAACCATACCTTTACAACGTAGTATTCAAAGGCCCTTTTCTCTAATATGTCCCGATCTTTGATGTCATATCATGATATTCTTTCCATGGACAATATAGATCTTGTCTTCTCATGGACAACATAACTGTTACACCCACCAGTATAAGTGATTCCCAAAAATGTGTACAGAGTTCCACATCGAACTCCCCTCATCGACACCATTGTTCCTTTGCCCATCTTGCAAGTTCCCTTTCCCAATAAAGTATCCACATCTGCATCATCCAACTTATTTACATATATTAGGCTCCTGGCTAGATATGGGATGTTTAGAACTCTAGGGAGAGTTCTAATCTTTCCATCTTTCAACAACAACTTAACCCTTCCACGCCCCATGATTTTGGTTGTCAATTCATCTCCTAGGAAGACATCACCACCATCATATTTTTCATATTCATTGAACCAGTCCCTGTGATGAGTCATTTGAAATTATGCACCTAAGTCGATCAACCATACATCACGATCTTCATGTGTACCTATAGATTCCAGGTAAACATCACCTCCTTCTTCTGTGGAGTTTTTCTCCTCTGTGGAAGATGAATCATCAGGTCCCTTTGAGTTATCAAATTTCTTAGACCTACAATCTTTCTTATAATTCCCAACTTTACCACATTTCCAACATTTCCTCAAATATTTTCCTGGGGATTTATATCTACCTTTACATTTAGATCTCCCCCCAAAGACTTATCTGTATCCATATCTTTGGGATGACCTCTTACAAATAAATCATCTGTTTTATGAATATCCATGTTTTTCCGCCTCATCTCTTTCGATAACAAGGTTGAAACCACATCCTCGTACTTCAATGCAGATTGAGTAGTACTACTAATTACTACAACCAGATTATCTCAGGAGTCTGGCAAAGAACATAACAAAGTAATACACTTATCTTCTTCTGAAAGTGTAATATTAACAGATCCAAGTTGACTTACCAGAGTATTGAAGACATTTAGATGCTCTATCACAAAATCTCCATCTTCCATACTAAGATGATACAACTTCTTTCGAAGAAACAACTTGTTTACCAGGGATTTTGACTTATACAAATTCCCCAAATTTTCCCATAGTTCATTGCTTATAGATTCTCCTGACACATTCAATAACACCTAATCACCCAAGAAGAGTTGAATCATACTCCTTACTCTTCTATCCAGCTTCTCCCAATCTTCTTGTGACATACCAATAGATTGAGTACTTGTGATTTGTGTACTAGTAGTTTGTGTACTAGTAATTTGTGTATCAGTAGTTTGTGTACATGTAGGTTGTGCACCAATAGGTTGTGTACCGGGATCCACAACAATCCATTGTTCTTTTTCTATAAGAAGGTCCTCCATCTTGAGTTTCCATAGCTCAAAGTTTTTGTTGTTGAATTTCTCAATCTTGATTCTAGAACTACTCGTCATTCTTTCAACACATGAATCACCATTGCAAAAGATCCCACTGAACCCAATTTTATCACAAACCTAAGATAAAATTGATCTATCAAGACTGATCCAAACCATCAGCAACAAAGACATCCCCCTGAAGCCAAAAACGTGCTCTGATACCACATGTAATTTTTAAACTTGTGAAGTAAAACAATGCATACAGATTCTAAGAAAAACATAAATTAATCAATGGCTCACACATATATTACACAGAGATTTACGCTAGAAACTCTTAACCGAGAGAAAACCAACCTTCCTTGGTGTCGCACCTCTCAACTCTTCATCAGATGCAGTCGCCAAATCTGACGCACCCCCACACACACATGCAAAGAATATAACACATAACCAACAAGGGACCCCCTCTTGCTAAAGTATAAAGTCTACAAAGGTATACATACTCTACCCCCCTCTAGATTTGAACTTGTGATTAGTTAAGAGGAAACACGTGTTCTTAACCATTAGGCCCACTATTTTGCAAATATACACAATAATACTATAATAAATATTAATAATTGGAAATACTACTTTTAATGTTAAAGTAAAAGTGTTCTTAAATTTTAGTGAAGACGCAAATTTCAATAAATAAAAAGTGGAGATATCAATTTCCCAACTTAACCTAACTCAACCTCAACCAATGGTGAATTCACTATCACTACCAATACTTTCCAAAAATACAACCTCTCCTCACATTTTAGTACTACAATACTTTCCAAAAATACTACCCCTCTTCACATTTTAGTAGTATAATACTTTCAGAAATACAACCCCTCTTCAAATTTTAATATTACAACACTTTGAGGGGTGGAAAGTGCAGAGGGAGATTTCATGATCATAGAGGAAATAAGATAATCCATTATGTTTTGGGTCTTGGGAATATTTCATCCTTTATGGTTTTTGGAGACCAATGATCACTGAATCCAATCAAACCCTCTTGTCTCCTTAATGGTTTTTGGAGACCAATGATCACTGAATCCAATCAAACCCTCTTGTCTCCTTAATGGTCTTTGGAGACCAATGATCACTAAATCCAATCAAACTCTCTTGTCTCCTTAATGGTCTTTGGAGACCAATGATCACTCAATCAAATCAAACTCTCTCGTCTCCTTAATGGTCTTTGGAGACCAATGATCACTCAATCCAATCTAGTTGGGACTAAGTTAAAAACTCTTTGTTCCATAATCAATTGTGATAAAATGGGGAGTTGATCTATAGACTAATCCCCTAAATCTCAGAGTTAGTGGTATCGTTCAATATGAAATCTTCAATGCAAATATGTTGGTCATGCCTTGTGTTCACACTAGAAGTCAGCCTCAGATTGCATAGAAGGTAAGCCCGGTACCCATCAGTTTATACAGTAAATGTAAATGAGTTTTAAGAGGCCAAATGGAGAAGACTCATTGAAAATAATGTTCTAACTCATAAATTTGGACTGGTATGCACAAGAAATTGAGGTCTTGGATCAACTTCAGTCAATAAGTTGGAGTATAGGTGAGTAGGAGGAAGACTTTGGTGAGAAAAGAGTAGAGGTTTTCCATGAACATCAGGCCTTTCAGCAACGTAAGGAAGAAAACCTTAAACACAGGATCCTCTTGGATTCAAATTTCAAGGAAACTGAAAGAAATCATAACAACATTATAATCAAACATTCATCATAATATAGTCACAACAATCCATGTGAATCAGTCAATCATGAACTCTCTCAGTATCAGAGGAAAATAAGATGGAGCAAGAAAGATGAATTAAATTAATCAAGAAGTCTCAAATCAAGACATAACCAAAGAACCAATGTTCTTCATCAAAATATTACAATAGCAGGGAGCCTAGCTCAACCATTCGACCCTTAACAAAATATCATAACTAACTACTTATACTCAGAACTGTTGCAACCACCAGGAGTGTGATCGTACCATTGCATTCAAAGTTTTCAGTCGATGACTGCTCTATCAGACTGTTTAGGCCTTCTTACATCAGACGCGAGCCCGACTTAGTGCAGGCTCTATGAGAAAATCCGTCCACCAGGGAGATTTGGATTGAAAATCAACCCCCACGACCCTTCTCTCCATGAATTCCATTTATGGGGTGAGACGAGGTCTCAACCACCGCCCCCATTTCCATTAACTACCTTCATCGGGATCAGGACAAGGCCTAACACCCATGAATGTTCTAGGCGGTGCCCATGACTTCTTCGAGTCAATCTTGATGCCTTGAGGCCAAGCAAATAATCTTCTATGACCAAATACGGGCGCTTTCGGGCTTTAGCACAGATCCTCTCCATCGCTCCATATTCAATGTGACCTAGGGCCATGACCCTACATAATTGAGTGATTGCGGGCGCTACCAAGGTTGGTCTGAAAGAAAACCGCTTTTGTCCCCGCAATTCACCATGAACTGCCACGCGTCCCTTTCTAAAAACCATGGTTTTGATTGCGGCCCGCCCTTGAGATTTTAAAATGTGTGCACCTTTAGACCCTGCAATTTGGCGTGACTGTTGATCCTGCGATCTAAGATTAGGCCCTCTAATCAATGGCTCAACTCTATCGCTTTTTAGATTGATGAATCAAATCTTCCCCTTCAAAAAAACGGCCGAGATTTGCTTCGTAGATCGACCTTCAGGAATTTCAATTCTCAAACTCCATTTGTCTTCTGCTACTTTTATCTAGAGCGAAGGATATGGCGACATGTGGCTCCTACTGATCGACGACTTAGATTCTCTTCGGGTGCTTTAGGACTTCGGGCGCTTTGGCACTTCGGCCACTTCGGGCTTCGACCCTTCACGAATTTGCAATGTTTCTCATTTTAAAACTCCTAAAGTAAAACTATCAAAGTGATAGATCCGATGACACGTGGCTCTTGCTGATCAATGACTCAAATCTATTTCGGGCCTTCGGCCACTTCAGAAGGTTCAAAAAATTTGGTTCTTTGGCGTCTTCAACTCTTCGGGTCTTTGGGACTTCTAAGCATTTCTCATTTCAAATCTCCTGAAGCTCATTTACCCGAAGGCTTGGATTGACTGCCACCTGACCCCTTTAAGATCAACAATTCATACTCACTTCGGGGCCTTTTGCTCTAGCGCTATACTTCGCACAAGTTGGCACTCCCGAATGCCCGTGAGCCACCGATATGGACTGTTCTGGGAATCTTCGTCGTTGAAATATTAAAATTGCCTTCTGCTTATGCTTCAATCCCGAAACAGACTGCTAAGAAAGATGCACTTTGTGTTCATGGTTGTGGCCTGCACAATCAAGGATTTGGACGACTGGCTGTGAGTTGAGAAAATAGGGAGACTAGTGACTGAAACACAGGATGTGAGTGCTCGCCCTTGGAGAAAACAGAGGGGCTTGCAGACAAGATTTCACTCAAGTAAGATATTTAAGGAAAACCAGGGCACACAAATGAACAAGGGAAAACAGAGAACGATTTACAAGCCAAAGGGGGGAAAACTTAAGATTTGGTCTGCGAAAAGGATAGAGACGGGGAAAGACTACAGACTCGGGTATATCGACACACACCTATGGCCCTTGACAACCCTATGTGATAACACCTTGGAAAGGACGACATGAGAAGTTATGCTCCTCAGATCAATATGTCATGGTATGTTCAACTTGTGGTTAATCAATACTATCTAATGTACCTTCTTTTCCAATATGGGAATATGGTTGTATCGAGTTCTTCACAGGGGTGAATTGCAAGTCTTGTGATCTCAATTTTGTTGGGTCATGGTCTTGATGGATGTTTATGTGTTCTCTGGGTGGTTTTTTTTGTTTCTTCATGTGTTGATGGAAGGCTTCCTATCCCTCCTTTCTATTTTTCATTGTGCATGCAACTATCATTAGTTGGTGGTGGTTTGAGTTGACTCTACAACGTGTTTTAGAGGAATTTTAGGGAGCTCTGTTGGTGGTGAAAGAAAGTTGTCCTTCTTCAATTTTGGTAATAATTGAGAATATGAGAGCATCCATATCACATAAACACACATATGATAATTTGTATTGTACACAATAAATAGAGATACATCACACTTAAATAAGTGTTGTGAGGTCCAACTTATTCCACTCCTAGAGGGAGAGGTTGAGAGAATCTCTCAACATCCTCCAACAAACCCAATCCAATCCCTAAACTTTAGTATGTAGCATTAATTAGGCATTATCTCTAACAATAATTACCTTCTTCCTCTCCAACTTCAGACTTTAGCAAGGCAAGTCCTGGAACTCTAGCTATTTCCCCTTGGCAATTTTGTTGGTGGTTTTGAGGTTTATGATTTATGGGATGGTTTAAGGCTTGTGTATCAGTCAAATTTATATGTTTTCCCTATGGATCGGACAATTTTGGTTAGTTTGGAGATTCATGGTTTGTCTTCTATCATTTTTTATTCAAGGCCTGCGATTCTCAATTTTTGGAATCCTCACCATTTTCTCAGGTATGTGGTAAGTTCCTTGGAATTTGATCTCACAAATTTCGAGGATAGAGCAACTATGGACAACAAAGACATCAAAGAAATTCATTATTTCGAGGATAGAGCAACTATGGACAACAAAGACATCAAATAAATTCATTATATAGAGCATATTCTTGATGCCAATGTTAAGAGCATATTCTTGATCCAAAAATAGAGAATGGACTCAACGGAAACAAAGTGCAACAGAGTTTGAATCTTAAGTCTAATTCGACGAATATAATCTCTCCATGGCTTCTAACAACTAGAGAACAAAGAATTCACTCTAAATAGCACCAAAGGAAGATAAAATGGTCCAAGAGCTTCGTGGTCCTAGGGAAATTGATGGCCATGATGGGCAAGAAGAAGCGTTCATCTGTGCCCTCAATACTATGTATTTTTAAGTAATATGTATTTTGGGTAAATATGTTAGAAAAACCACTTGTAAAATAACTTGGAATTCCCATTTAATTATGATTTTTATGCTTTTGGATGTATGCTCATATCTTTGTTCATATATATATATATATATATATATATATATATATATATATATAAAACACAACTTTTAATTATAATTCTTTTTTCAGAGATTCTTTTATTTTTATTATTATTTATTATTCTAAATATTATATAGCTATGATAATACAATAACAGTTTTTCAGGTTGTTTTTCTTTTTAATATACAAGTTTATATATATAGGAATTGAAAATAAAGAATAAATAGTTTTAATTTAATAATTTAAAACAAATTTTATAATTTTTTTTTTTTGTTTAATTTTAAAATTCATTTTATTAAATATAATTAAATTAAATTTTTTTAATATTAAATTTATTTATATCTTTTAAATATAATATTCAATATGTATAAGATAAAAAATAAATATAATTAAATTATATTTTTTTAATGTTAAATTTATTTATATCTTTTAAATATAATATTTAATATGTGGTAGATAAAAAATATTTGATTTTTAAGAATTAATATGAATTCAATTTAAATAAATAAGTATTAATAAAATACTTTTATTCTATCGTATATAACTATTGTATACACATCATGCAAAGCCAAAAATATAAATTCATATTGTTTATTTTAATTTTAGAATTTAAATCTAATCATTATAATTTTGTATTACTGTAACATGGAATTTATTTGATGATGTTTGAAGAGTTTTTGATAATTTTGAATTTATTGATACTATTTCAATACTCGTTTTCATTGACTTGAACATGTTTAAAGTAGGATTTAATGCACTACTTATCAAATTGACAAAACAGTGAACATTATTTCTAGAAATTGTGAAAACTAGTAATAAAGTTGTTAAAATCTTCAAATTTAACAAACTATTTCATTTTGAAATTCGTATCATGCTTTTCTCATTAACAATAAAACAGTTAAAATATAAAGAAAATCCAATACAATTAAAATATAAAGAAAATCCAATAGTACCAACTAAATTCCAACCTTAATGTGATATTTATAGTTGTCAAGTCCATTTACCTATAAAGACAAGGTGTAAGGACAACTTATGACTTCCTAGTATTCAACAATCTATAACTAAAGTGTACCAAATTGTCAAAACAGTCAACATTCTTCCTTGAAACTGTGAAAACTGATAATAAAGTTGTCAAAACAGTCAAATTTAACAACCTGTTTCATTTTGAAATTCCTACCCTGCTTTCTTCTCCTATTTCATTTTGAAATTCCTAAACTATTTCTTGTTTCCTGCTCTCCTCAATAACAAGAAAACAGTTAAAACATTAAAAAAAATTCAACAATCTACAACTAAAGTGTACCAATTTGTCAAAACCGTCAACATTCTTCCTTGAAACTGTGAAAACTGATAATAAAATTGTCAAAACAGTCAAATTTAACAACCTATTTCATTTTGAAATTCCTACCCAGCTTTCTTCTCCTATTTCATTTTGAAATTCCTACACTATTTCTTGTTTCCTGCTCTCCTCAATAACAAGAAAACAGTTAAAACATTAAAAAAAATTCAACAATCTACAACTAAAGTGTACCAATTTGTCAAAACCGTCAACATTCTTCCTTAAAACTATGAAAACTGATAATAAAGTTGTCAAAACAGTCAAATTTAACAACCTATTTCATTTTGAAATTCCTACCCTGCTTTCTTCTCCTATTTCATTTTGAAATTCCTACACTTGTTTCATGCTCTCTTGAATAACAAGAAAACAGTTAAAATATTAAAAAAAAAAAAATTAACAACCTATTTCATTTTGAAATTCCTACCCTGCTTTCTTCTCCTATTTCATTTTGAAATTCCTACACTTGTTTCATGCTCTCTTGAATAACAAGAAAACAGTTAAAATATTAAAAAAAAAATCCAATACAGTTAAAACATAAAGAAAATCCAATAATGCCAGCCAAATTCCAGGGTAAATGTGATATTTTTAGCTGTTAAGTCCACTTCCCTATAAAGACAGGGTGTAAGGACAACTTATGACTTCCAAGTATTCAGCAATCTACAATTAAAGTGTACGGCTTTCATTATTTCAAGCTTATGGGAAACAGAGCTGGGAGGAGAGAACATGGGTGGTGTGAAGGTACCCTGCATTTAGGAGATAGGTATCTAGAAAGTACTGAAATACCATTTGGAGCCAGCTCAAAATCAAACACAAAAAAAATCAGATATATATACTTTGTATGAAAAATGTTGTACTTGTGAAGGAGTGCAAATCAATTCTCAGAGTCCTATTTCGAATCCTTTGAAACAATCTTATTTTCTCCGCATAATGCAGATGTTCAGAGCTTGCTTAGTTGGTGGTAGAATTAATGAAGAGAGCTTTGAATATCAGGAGTCGGCATCGCATCGATATGGAAAGTATTCAGTGGCAATAGCGCGGGCAAACGAACCCATAGAAGACCAGAGCCAGGTGGTGAATGCGAATTGGGGAACTTTTGTTGGGGTTTATGACGGTCATGGCGGCACTGGTGCTTCTATGTATCTCAGGGATCACCTTCTCAAGAATATAGAAGGTATCTTCAGCTTTCTAATTCTCAAATTTTTCAGAGTCTCGGCCTTGTGATCCCCTGCCACCCTCATTATTCAAATTCTTCAAGTTTCAATTCACGTTTCTATATGAATTTATCTGAAAACCATTAGTTTCTTTATGGATGAATTCCATTTGGGTAGTTGCAGCAAATTTCAGTTGAAAACCAATTGTAGATATTGGTCCTTCGGCAAAATGCAAGGCCGAGGCATTAAAAGTGTCCTGAAAAAGACTCAAAATATTTGGTTTTTCTAGTTTACAAAGGACATTGGAAGATCATCTCCAATCACAGAAATTAGATGTATTTTACATAACAGTTACAGTGTCCTGAAAAAATTCAAAATATTTAGTTTTTCTAGTTTACAAAGGACATTGAAAGATTATCTCCAATAATTTTTAAATTAGATGTATTTTACATATTTTTGAGTTCGGTCAAGTTAGACACCAAATTGGTTTAAGAGACTCTTTCTGTCCAGGGATTTTTATTAGTAAAGTTTACCGAGGTATACATACTCTACCCGCTCTGGATTTGAACATGTGACCTCTTAGAAGGAAACACGTATCCTTAACCATTAGGCCCACTCAGACTGTATAAATAATAATTTATTTTTAAGATCATGGCCAAGTTCTTAACCATTATATTAGCTTTACTTAATCTTAATGATGTGGAGCACAGTTAATACTAGATATCTTGGGATATTATAAAAGCTTGAAACTATTTTTTTTAAAGTTATAAAACCTAAACTAATTTTGATTAGCTAAAAATTCATCTTTCTGTTTAAATTCTGTTATAATAAGTTTTATCACATTTAAAAAAGAAAAAAAAAAAAGAAAAAAAAATAAAATGTATTTTATATTTTTATAAAATAAATAAATATATAATGAAAGTAATTTTTTTAATGATTTTAATAAAAAAAATTATAAAATAATTTTATTTTAAGGGTATTCTTTAATAACTTAAGCTACTTTTTATAAGATAAAACTATAATAATATATGTAAACTTAATATTGTTGAAACAATATTTTATATGTTGGACTGTTAATCTCTTGAAAAGAGTCAAAGTTCTAATTAAATAATTCATAAGTCACAATATTTGTTCTGGTTTTGCAAATGGAGTAACTAAATTTAATTGTGGCTAAACTTAATAATTAACAGTTAAGCAAATTTGAATAAAAAAGTATTGAGATGAGTGGCCTCCTAAAAAGTCCTAACAATTCAAATTTCAATAGTACATGTTTTTAAAATAAAGAATGATCAATTCAAATTTCAATGTTACATGGATTTTTTTAATAACTTAGCTATTTTTTATAAGATAAAACTATAATAAAATATGTAAACTTAATGCTGTTGAAACAATATTTTATATGTTGGACTGTCAAGTTCCTGAATGCTTAAATAAAAAGAGTCAGTTCTAATTAAATAATTCATAAGATACAATACTTATTATAGTTTTGCAAATGGGATAGCTGAACTTAATTGTGGCTAAACTTAATAATTAACAGTTGATTGAACCAGAAAAGTTTAAATAACCTCCTTAAAAAATCATAACAATTCAAACTTCAATAATACATCTTTTTAAAATAAACAATGATGAATTCAAATTTCAATCTTACATGTTTTTAAAATAAACAATGATCGCCCCAAATTAAAATTCTCCTCCTAAAAAGTCCTAATAATTGAAATTTCAATCTTACATGTTTTTAAAATAAACAATGACCACCCTAATTTAAATTAAAATTCTGTCATATCATATAAAGTGTTCTTCCATTTACAGGACTGGCATCAGAAGCTGGAGACATTTCCACAGAGATCCTTGATCAATCAATAAAAGCTGCAGAAGAAGGATTTTTGAAGTTGGCTGGCCAGAGTTTGGAAAGAGAACCAAAATTGTGTAGCGCTGGTTCTTGCTGCGTGGCCAGTTGTATAACCAGCAAAATGCTTTTTGTGGCAAACGTTGGAAACTGCAGGGCTGTTTTAGGAATTAATTCTGGGGACAAATCAATAAGGGCAGAGCGATTGACCAAAGATCACAGTGCAGCCATGGAGGAGATTCGCAGAGAGCTTCGAGCACTCCATCCAGATGATCCCAATATAGTAGTTTTCAAGGACAAATCTTGGTTGGTTAAAGGCATAATAGAGGTAATATCCTATGAACTTAATAAATGTTCAATAAATTGCAACATAAGAACAACTTATGAGTCATGACAGTGTTAACTTACCCAACATCCAAATGCAATAATTAAATTTACTCACATGAATCTGCTTGATTGATGGTGATCAGGTTTCGAGGTCAATTGGAAATTTATACTTGAAAAAACCGTGGCTTAACAGAGACAGGAATTTGATATATGGAGAGTGCAAAGAGAAAACCTTTTTATCCGCAGAGCCTTCTGTTCATGCACGTGAAATCAAGGAAGACTATGAATTCATAATATTTGCATCAGATGGCCTCTGGGAACATTTCTCTGACAACGAAGCAGCACAGATCGTGCATAGTTATCCTAGAAAGGTATGTATAGCTAAGTAGTAAAATAAAACTGTAATGAATGAATGGACTAACATAATCCATGAACAAATTTCTCATAAAATTTTGTAATAACAGTTCTGGTCCATTCTAAAGTTACTCAAAGAAAAGAAAAAAATAACTAAAAATTTGGTTTTTTACACATTTCTTAATTAATAAATTTTAAAAGAGGAAAAGTATAGAGGGGCTTATCCAGTGCAACATATTAGATATTATTTTTGGGATTAACTGTTTAGTGTAAGTTATTAATCTATGACCCATATTCACTGAGTATTAGTTGCTATATGATTCATTTCACTGGTTTCAATCCCATTTCTTCACCCCTGTGAGCATCACCGGATGCAATGAGTGCTAAATGGACTATTCAAATCATGAGAATTATGGATATGGGTCATAGATTAATGACTTACACCAGGCAATTAATCCCTAAAATGATATCTAAGAGGAGGAATAATCAATCAATATTTTTTGTTTACCTGTTGTTATCTGTGATACTAGTTTGTGGTCTAATAAATCTTGATCCAAAATCATTTAAGTTATCAAAATTACCTTAAAATTGTATCGAACAGAACCACAACAATCCTTAATATACCAAATTACATTAAGATTGCGTCAAACCTGAACCACACCAATCCTTAATAATTTTTTTTGGTATCTCCTTTATATTATTAAGAATTTAGAATAACAAGGTATCAAACAGTTATACCCATCTAACTCATCTCAATTTTCTTTTATTGGTTGCAATAACCAGGGAATAGCCAGGCGGTTAGTTCGAGGTGCTCTGGACAAAGCCGCAAAAAGGCGAGGCTTTATCAACTATGAAGGCTTGAAGAAGAAGGTAGACAGAGCGGCCATGAGAGACGTTCACGATGACATCACTGTGATCGTTGTGTTCTTAGATCGCAAGGGTATAGCTGTTCAAAGATAAGAGCTCTGAGGAAAAGAAATACGACAGTACTTATGAGGTAGAAATCACATGGGTTATTTGTGTGGAAGATTTAATGACTTTTCTTGTTGTTTTACTGCAATGTGAGGAAGATTTGTGCATAGTTGTTATAGCTATTAAGATGACAGAAATCTGACCATAAGCGCTTTCAATCTTCCAACTTTATCCGGGCAATAAATTTTAGAAGCAATCTCAAAGGATTTTTGAAAGTTGTAGTCTAAATATTTTATGTTTTCTGACCATCAGTGATTTCAATTTTTGAAACTTAATCCAGACAATAAATTTTAGAAACAATTTCAAAGGATTTTAAAAAGTTGTAGTCTAAATATTCTATGTTTTCTCTGTTTAATGTGAGGAAGATTTGTGTATAGCTGTTATAACTTTTAAGATGGCAGAAATTTGAGCATCAGCCTTTTTAATCTTCTGAACTCTATCTAGGCAATACATTTTAGAAGCAATCTCAAAGGATTTTAGAAAGTTGTAGTCTAAACATTCTATGTTTTGACTCTTTTCTAGGGATATTTTCTGGTTATATTTGCTTAAAATTTGTTGAGGAATTACTGGATCTGCAGATTGTAGATTTGAGTGGTTATTTCTATATAATTTGAGTAACCCAGAAGTTTTTCTTGTAAATTTATGTTGCCAGATTCTAGTAAAAAAAACCAAAACCTAAAACAATTAGACAACACCTTTAAAAAAAACAAAATAGATTTTGAAAGATTGAATATTTCATGTTATGATAATTGATGATAATGAGATTTACATTATTATATTATTAATAAAGTTTATTGGATAAATAAAAAGAATTAGATTAACTATTTTTAGGAAGTCATTTGAAGTGAAATTGTATTTTTGTAATATTTTTATTTTTTAATTGATTATTTGATTTTACATTTAATATTTATCAATATTAATAGATATTTTTTTAGTTGAATTAATTATTTTGATTTATTATGTTATATTTATAACTAAATTATTTGGAAAAATTTTGAAATTGTATTAAGATTTTATAGATTAACATAATATAAATTTCAATTTTACTACAAATGCTTTGAAAATTATATTTAATATTATTAAAACTCATGAAAACAAAAATTTGTTCTCCTTATAATATTTTTTTTTAGAAATTATTGTCTTCACATATTCTTCACCTATATAATTTATTTTTAATGTAATATATAAATTTATAATTATATAAAGCACTCAATGATTGGAACAAAAAAACTCACAAACTTTAATTAAAAAAAAATTACATTAATATTACCATCATTAATTTTACCTTTAAATAAATATTAAAAAAATTATATATATGAACCTAAAATAATTATAAATTTCAAAATAAATTAATTTAATCTATACAAATTTCAAAATAAATTAATTTAATCTATATAAAGTGAAAATGTGTTTATAAATTATTTAATATTTAGTAGTCTAAACATGTGACTAATTGGACTATTTCTAGCTACTCAAAATAACATGAAATAAAACTTGCATATTTTAAGGTAAGATGCATCTTACATTAATGAAATTACAAATATACAATGTTAAAATTGCACAATCTCATTGTAGTGTGGATAATAGAGGGTGTTGAATCCATTTCTATATTAGAAAAACAATTTCATTTATATAAAATTGCAATTTCAAAAAAGATTGTTGGTTAGATTCAAGTCATGACAAACCAAAAAAGATAAAAACCTTAAAAATGTTTAGCCTACTTCATTTAATATTTATCCGAAGACACACAATACCCATTATATTATACTTTGAAGATGAGACAATAAATTATGAGTATGCACATTCACACAATATGAGTTCTATAAATAAATAACAATTCAACATAGATGTCATTATCTCGCACACGTCCTCTTTTCATAAGCGGATTTCATTCCATTAGATATCTCTTGGGCCCTTGAAATCAATGYTCAATCTAATMGAAACAAAATATGATGTGGCATTACARATGCCCCTRATCCATCAAGCCCTAAGCGAGTTCAATCCTTGGATTTATAGGAACTGATTTGTCCACTAAGAGACTCACAGTGTCCTCTAACAACAACCTGGTTCACAAGTTGTGAATGATTCACATGTTGACCCTATGCAAACTACTATGGGCTCAATCCACACTACTAGCAACTTGATTTAGAGGAATAATAGCCCAAATTATATGTTTGTGGCCCAATGCTTGTGACATATAGAAATTTTGAGAATCAGGCAATTAATGCAAATTTTGAAATTTCATCTCAACCTTGAGGTTTCCCACATCTACTCCCTGTGACCTTCCATCCTTAGGAGTTGCACTAAAATATTAAATTTCAGCAATAATATTTCACTTCCCTTCAAGCCAATATACCATATAAATGTACTTCAATAGCACTGTGCTACAACCCTTAGGGCACACTTTTCAAGGCATATTATAGATCTAAAATGTCTTATTACTATGGATTGTAACAACATAAAATATGTTCCTTTATTTCCTGGATATGGGTTAAATCACTTACACAATTCAACAATATGTTATGTCAAATTAGCATGAACAAGAAGGGTTGAAATGTACTCAATCAAGAAGTAACATAAGCTAAAAATCAAATTTATAGGTACATAAAATTTGGACCGCAAGAAATTTCATATATATGTATAAGATGTGAAGTACATGTACATGCCTTAATGTTATCACAAATATGGTGCAAGTCAAGCTCTCCAAACCCTAGCTAAGGAAACCATAAAAAACTCCTAGCCACCAACACCTCTTGGCTAAGAATCACTCCCAACCAATGTTGTTCACTCTACCAAAGATCTTCAACATGCTAACATCAACACCGACAAGTCCTCCTTGATACATACACAAAGTTTATATCGCACCAGCTCTCCACACTAACACAGTTCTCTTTCTTAGGGTTTGCAAACACTAACCATCTTGCACATCACAAGTACATGGCAAGACAACTCTAATGCTAGTTTCCAAATCTACATGTCCATACTAGGGTTTGAGTCCTCAAACCCTAAGTCTTCAACTCTTACATCAACACAAGCATCAAGATTTCCATGGAACATCAAGACTACAATAACCAAGCCTTCTTCCAAGAAAGGCATCACACGAAGTTCAATACTTATCATAATAGTTTTTCTATGATCTTTCTCTAGCCTCACATCCCGCAAAAACAAGGTTCCAACAACATGAAAATAATTAGCTTCATTGTCCATGTCTTCTGCTAGGGTAGAAACCCTGGCACTACAACAAGAGCCATAATAATCATCATCATCTTCAATGTCATGTTTTTCTCTAGGGTTTACAAGCATAGCATAAACCCTAACATTACAAGAGATACCCTTAGCATCACACGAGAAATCTCTCCATAAGCATCCAAGATGTCTCTCTTTCCTTGTCTTCTCCTGGGGTTTCATCATGAATTCTAACAAAGTACTCCTAAGGTTTCTTCATGAACTCTAGTGTCTTTCTCCCTACAAGAATTCTCCAAGATAGTACAAAGAATAGATTACAATGATGATAATGAATACAATAGTTATTTCCTTCCTTTCTATGTATAATAGGTGGGGAAGGCTAACATAAATAAAAGACATAAGTCCATACAAGTAACCAACAAGGCAACCCCACATGGAGTGCTCGATAATACAAAGATGTATGTGTCCAATTAGGGTTTATCCAAACCTAAAAGTGAAACACCCTCAAAGAATGATCCTCCTTGGGCTTAATGCCCCTCCTCCAACATGGTTTTCTCTCCAACAGGTTGTTATTCCATTACTCCCTCTTCCATGGTGGTCCATTTACCAAGTGTCCTCATGTAAGGCACTCCTCCTCTAACTGTGTGCCACATGTCATCTTGTGTGCCCAATGCTACTCTCATGTGTGCCAATGTGGTAACTAAGATCCAATTCTCCTCCTCAACATGTGTTTGAATCCATCACCTATCTCCATGAATATCCTCCTCAATCAAAGCATCCTCAATTCAAGTGTCCAACCTCCAAGGTTTATATCACATGGTCCCAAGATCATAGGGATAAGTACCCTCCTCCAAGTGCCTAACACTCCTCCTAGGTAGGTACCTCCCATAATTGAGCAACTAAGTCACCCATTATGTGCACCCAATGGGTTTTTCATCATGTTGGTTACAACCCCCTAGGTAAGGGCCCTA
>ML818806.1:99455-112527 GCA_009831015.1 Picea engelmannii
TGCTTAAGAAACTCATCATGTATACAACAATTCATCAGTAACTAGCCCTTAACAGACCATACATGACATTTTGCTTGCATGAAACAATAATTGGATCAGAAATTGACACAAAACCCATGCAAATCCATCCATAAGAAATCATTTAATAATTGTCAAGTGAGCGGGGGGTGAATAGGGTTCATGGGACATCTGGAGGGAGTGTAATAAGAGAAAAAGTGATATAATGAGAGGGGACAATTACGTGAGTACTGCTCAACAATTCATTAAATAATTTAATTGTGCAATCAAATACCAAAAATATTCGTTGCCACCTATTTCTGTGTCATATCTTTTGTCACTGTTATACAGAGTTTTTAATTTATTTTACAGAACAGGGATGCCAAAAATGATAATGGGATTATGAGGGGGGTATAATGAGTGAAAAGTGATAGCATGAAAGGGAATGAAATATGGATATTGTTCATAAAAATAAATCAAATCAAACAACAACCATAACTACGTACAAACTCCATAATCCAATAAGCATTCACTTTTAAAACCAAAACCATTTAACTGTCACTTCTTTACATAATGCTTGTTGACTTCAAAAAACAATTCATGTGCCCAAAAATACTCAATTACAGTAGCCCTTGCATCTATAMAATATCTATATAACAATCATGATAACAACATTGCCATTTAATGATAACATAATAATTCATTGAGCCACACTCATTCATATTCCAATGCTAAATCATTTTCCTTTTAAAATCAAATAKAAATATGCACRATGATTCAATCCATTCACATCCAATATTATTCCTTAAACTCAAATAAGAATAGGCCCAATATTAACCACCATCTGTCGATTTTCCAAACACTGTTTGACATAATCAACTGGTCATTAAAACTCATAATCGGGCCCCAATTCAATCACACACAGGTGTTCATCCCCTAAAATCCACATAAGTATTGATTCGAAATAACATGCAAATTTGAGCCTGATTTTCTCATAAATTTAACATGTACAAACTTATTTAAAAAAATTTCCAACGAGAGAGAGCCAAATCGTGCCCAATCGACCAAGAAAACACACAATGTTTTTTACCTTTGACTGGATTTGCAACGATATCAATATTGTTATTAAGGTTTAACACAACAAATGGAAGTTGGAACAAATAGCTCAACCAAATGAATAAGTCCTCAGGAACGCAAACAACTTGTTCCTTTTAAAAAATTTATCACATAGAAGTAACAAGAGATGGCTCAATCAAGGGATAGTCTTTGAAGACACAGACAACTCATGCCCTTTTCAAATTCACCACAGACACATAACCTCTAACAATATTCTTGACAGTGAGGGTTACCAAAACATGACAGTTAACCACCCTCAATAGAGAATGCGAGGGAACGAACTCTTAAAAGAACTTTGAAGAGAATGCTCGAGCACAACTCGTGGCCAACTAAAAACATATACAAAGTTCCATTTAAAGTTCTGGGTGATACTAAAATCTAACTATGCAATGCTTCCCAGTAACAGTGATAATGAGGGAAACGCCATGATACATAATAGTTTGGGGCTCAGCCAAGACATGGAAAGAAACACTCCAATTCTTAACATCTCACATTACAACCCAGAGAAATGAACATATCAACCACAGGGACGAAAAGGAGTGGAAAAAATTAACACCAAGAATGGTTGCAAAACCAATGCACAAATATCAGAGCTTGTTAAACTATAATCATAAGTTTCCATAGAGAACTAGAACAAAAACCCCAAGATGACCGAACATGCTTTTCTGTGATTTAACCAATAAACACATGCACATATTACACACAACAAAGAATATCCATTCCTCTTCTTTAAAAAGCCAACAGCCTAGAATATTCATGAGAAGAACCCACAAACACAACACCAATACACAATCCAAAAACTTAAGAAAAACACAAACCTCAAGCCATTCTAAGCCAAAAATCGATTCATAATGCAGAGGAACCATGATGGATGGAAAAATAAGGAACCATACCTGGAAAATATTGCTCGAGGGAGAGAATTAGATTGTATCTTTCTTCACAACCGAAAATCGTGGAGCATCAGCAACCACTAGATCCAAAAACCAAATGCAAGTATGGCTAGGGTGATGGGCCTCGAGGGTTGTTTGAGTGGCGTGCAGTAAATGCACATTGCTTCCTTCCCCGACCTCATTCAATTCAACGTACAAGCCAGCCAATTCACCATAACATTAACCATTAATTCAACCAAATGTCCCATTGTTATATCCATTTACATAGTGCGCCACCCAAAGTATTGTCAAAACCTTTTAAAAAAAATAACCATGTGTTATAACGTTACCACATATTCCTCACACAAAGCGAATAAGTCTAGCATCAAGGGTTTATACATTCTTCATTTGTCACAATTACATATAACCTTAGGGCTTGTACATAGTCTTTTTATTTGAAAAAACTTCGATATTATCCTTTATCAAGATCATAAATAAAACAATTAACCCATGTTTAATTGCAATGTCAAACCAAACCGATAATGATCCTTTTATCCATAAGGTAGCCTTAATATAATTTGTGAATGGATATTAAAACAATCCAGTGCCATGCAATAATCAACCATCAGCTTATGTCACCAAAACATTTTAAACCATAATTTGAATCATCAACTGTAGAAGATTGTGCTGGCATCACCATAACAACAAACAAAATATATAAGCACAACATATCCATCATAGCACCACTAGTCTACAAGGGGTCCCACCTACTAGTTTATAATTACTATTATAAATAAATAATAGAGCTTGGCAATCAATTGCGAGCAGTATTCATCGTTGCAATTTTAAGCATCAACAAACTGACAACTGCACAGGGAAATTAGTTTCCAATAGATTAAGAACTTAGATAGTCTGGTTTCGTAGACTAGGTGAACATTAGATCAAGGAATGTATTTCAGAATGATTATGCAATAGGGGAAGTGAGGTGGTTTAAGGGAAAAGATGATTTGGGATTTAGGGAATAACTTATGGAAAATGTTGCGTATGAGGGGGTTATTTTTGTATGCATAACATTCGATTAATCACAGTAAAAGAATTCTTTGCTTTAAGGAGAAAAATTTTGGTGAGTTCTTTTTTAATCTCATAGCGGAGGGAAGAAAAGGAAAGTAGAAATAGGGATAAAAAACCAACTATCTTATCTAACAATAGTACTGAAGAAAATAGAAATTTCAATGATGTCTTCAAGGGGGGACATCATGACAGTTGTGTAACCAGATTGTTATTGATTAACAATACTTGTAGAATAACATCGTTGTGGAAAAAGTGATCCAAAATTTTATTTCTGACAAGAAAAGAAGTAAATAAAATAAATAAAACAACAGAAATGAAATAGC
Source organism: Picea engelmannii (assembly GCA_009831015.1). Lineage (NCBI taxonomy): Eukaryota > Viridiplantae > Streptophyta > Pinopsida > Pinales > Pinaceae > Picea > Picea engelmannii. Next base: position 102,832 of record ML818806.1, read on the forward strand.
AAAAAGAAATAACAGCAAAGCAATAAAGCAAAACTATAATACAGGAATAATTCCATGCAACATTTAAACTTTCAAGCTGGTTCCACATAGTGTTTTAAGTGGAAACTGTTGGTGTTATAGAAAAAAAATCGTTCTTCCAAGTCCTTTAGAATATAGGAGTTTGCGCCCAGGACAAAAGCTATTTTAAAAGGACCCATCTATAACTTTTGAAACTTTGAATTCCTTCCTCTATTAGGATGAGCTGAATCCCACAACAAGACTTTCTCATTAACCTTAAATTTGACAGCTTTTGCACTTTCATTGAAATATATTTTAACAATTTGTTGTCTTCTCTTTATGTTATCCAAGGAAAACGTCATTTGTTCCTCTAAAGCCAAGAATTCATTTATCCTTTGAGAGATATTGGAAGAATTTAATTCTTCAACCTGTAGCATCAACCTTAGAGAAAAAAATTCCATCTTGGTAGGAAGAATGGCTTCTTGACCATAAACAAGCTGGAAGGGAGTGCAACTGGTGCTCACCTTGGTGGTAGTGTGATCTGCCCAAAGGGCGTAAGTGAGGAGAGTGTGTCATTGATGAGGCTTATCTTCAATTAGCCTCTTGATAATTCTAACCATATTTTTGTTAGTAGACTTAGCTTGCCCATTTCCTTGAGGATAATAAGTTGATGAGGTAAAATGTTTAACCCCCAGTTTAGCTAGTAATTGAGTCAACTTAGCAAAAATAAAAGCAGGACCGTTGTCTGTAATAATTTCCAAAGGAAGGCCAAATCTAGATAAAATATTAGTTTCAAGGAAAGAAATCACTTGCCCATCCTATGAATGCTTAAGTGGGACAGCCTTAGTCTATTTTGTACAATAATATGTGGTTGTCAAGACGAAAACTTGCCTTGCTAAAGATGGAGGATTAATAGGACCGATAAATTCCATACCCCATTTTGTAAAAGGAAACTTACGGAGGACAGGTTGTAAAGGCATGGCAGAATGGCATTTTTTCCCAACAAACTTCTAGCACTTGTCACAAGATCTTGAAAAATTAAAAGAATCATGAAAAATTGAAGGCCAATAGTACCCTTTCCTGATAATCTTAAAATCATTAGTTTTAGTAGAAAAGTGGCCACCCACATGAATGGCACAATTTGAAGATCCATGGGTCTCTTGTAACAATTTATGGGCTTCCTCATTATTCAAACAATGAAGTAATATACCATCGACATATCTCCTAAACAAGAAGTATCCTAAAATGATGTATCTGGAAGATTCAAGACAAAGCATTCTCCTTTGATGAGTATCTAAGTTATGTGGACATCTCTGATTTTGCAAGTAATATACGAGATCTTTATACCATGGATGTTCAACTATAGGAAGGATTTGACTGTCCATGTAAAACAGTGCTGACAGAGGATTATCTTGTTCATCAATTTCTTCATGTGCTTCAACATGTTGAGCCAAGTGAAGGGCTAAGTCACGTCCCTTAATGGTTTTAGAAGTCATGATGGTTAAATCATGCTCTTGGATCTTGGCAAACCAATGTGCGAGTTTCCCTGAAAGATAAGTCCATGAGAGAAAAAACTTGACAGCAGGTAAAGGGACTTTTACCAGCATGTGCTTACCTAAGATAAAGTGGTGAAATTTCTCAACGGCTTTAATAAGAGCGAAAGCATGTTTTCAATATAAGAATATTTGAATTCATCATCTCACAAGCTTTGACTCATGTAAGCTACTAGTTTTTCGTTAGCTTGGTCATCACATTGTGTGAGGATAGTAGAGACTGCTTCCTCTGTGAAATTAGTATATATAGTAATTTCTTTCTCAAAATCTAGCTTCACCAAAACCGGTGCAAAACTGATTGCCTTCTTAATACTTACGAAATCATTTTCGACGTCATCAGTCCAAGAAAAGGAGTGATCTTGCTTAAGAAGATTGTGAATTGGTTTGACCATTACAGCAAAATGGTCATCCAGTGCAATATATTAGATATTATTTTTGGGATTAACTGCTTAGTGTAAGTCATTGATCTATGACCCATATCCACTGAGTATTAGTCGCTATATGATTCATTTCACTGGTTTCAATCCCATTTCTTCACCCCTGTGAGCATCACCGGATGCAATGAGTGCTAAGTGGACTATTCAAATCATGAGAATTATGGATATGGGTCATAGATTAATGACTTACACCAGGCAGTTGATCCCGAAAATGATATCTAAGAGGAAGAGTAATCAATCAATATTTTTTATTTATCTGTTGTTATCTGTGACACTAGTTTGTGGTCTAAAAAATCTTAATCCAAAATCATTTAAGTTATCAAAATTACCTTAAAATTGTGTCGAGCAGAACCACAACAATCCTTAATATACCAAATTACCTTAAGATTGTGTCAAACCTGAACCACACCAATCCTTAATATCGCTAGATTTTTTTGGTATCTCCTTTATATTATTAAAAATTTAGAATAACAAGGTATCAAACAGTTATACCCATCTAACTCATCTCAATTCTCTTTGCAATAACCAGGGAATAGCCAGGCGGTTAGTTCGAGGTGCTCTGGACAAGGCCGCAAAAAGGCGAGGCTTTATCAACTATGAAGGCTTGAAGAAGAAAGTGGACAGAGCGGCCATGAGAGACGTTCACGATGACATCACTGTGATCGTTGTGTTCTTAGATCGCAAGGGTATAGCTGTTCAAAGATAAGTGCTCTGAGGAAAAGAAATACGACAGTACTTATGAGGTAGAAATCACATGGGTTATCTGTGTGAAGGCAAAAAATTGATGTTTAATGACTTTTCTTGTTGTTTTACTGCAATGTGAGGAAGATTTGTGCATAGTTGTTATAGCTATTAAGATGACAGAAATCTGACCATAAGCGCTTTCAATCTTCCCAACTTTATCAGGGCAATAAATTTTAGAAGCAATCTTAAAGGATTTTTCAAAGTTGTAGTCTAAATATTTTATGTTTTCTGAACATTGGCGCTTTCAATTTTCGGAATTTTATTCAGGCAATAAATTTTAGAAGCAATCTCAAAGAATTTTAGAAAGTTGTAGTTAAATATTCTATGTTTAATGTGAGGAAGATTTGTGTATAGCTGTTATAACTATTAAGATGGCAGAAATTTGAGCATCAGCCTGTTTAATCTTCTGAACTTTATCTAGGCAATAAATTTTAGAAGCAATTTTCAAAGGATTTTAGAAAGCTGTAGTCTAAACATTCTATGTTTTGACTTTTTTTAAGGGATATTTTCTGGTTATATTTGCTCCAAATTTGTTGAGGAACTACTGGATCTGCAGATTGTAGATTTGAGTGATTATTTCTATATAATTTGAGTAACCCAGAAGTTTTTCTTACAAATTTATGTTAACCGGATTCTAGTTTAAAAAGCCAAAACCTAAAACAATTATGAAAGATTGAATATTTGATTTTTCATGTTATGATAATTGATGATAATGAGATTTATATTATTATATTATTAATAAATTTTATTGGATAAACAAAAAAAATTAGATTAACTATTTTTAGGAAGTCATTTGAAGTGAAATTGTATTTTTATAATATTTTTGTTTTTTTAATTGATTATTTGATTTTACATTTTACATTTATCAATATTAATATTAATGGATATTTTTTTATTTGAATTAATTATTTTGATTTATTATATTATATTTATAACTAAATTATTTGGAAAAAAATTGAAATTGTATTAGGATTTTATAGATTAACATATTATAAATTTCAATTTTGAAAATTATATTTAATATTATTAAAACTCATGAAAATAAAAATTTGTTCTCCTTATAATATTTTTTTTTTTAAATTATTGTCTTCACATATTCTTCACCTATATAATTTATTTTTAATGTAATATATAAATTTATAATTATATAAAGCACTCAATGATTAGAACAAAAACACTCACAAACTTTAATTAAAAAAAATAATTACATTAATATTACCATTATTAATTTTACCTTTAAATAAATATTAAAAAAATTATATATATGAAACTAAAATAATTATAAATTTCAAAATAAATTAATTTAATTTATATAAAGTGAAAGTGTGTCTATAAATTATTTAATATTTAGTAGTCTAAATATGTGAATAATTGGACCATTTCTAACTACTCAAAATAACATGAAAGAAAACTTGCATATTTTAAGGTAAGATGCATCTTACATTAATGAAATTACAAATATATGATGTTAAAATTGCACAATCTCATTGTAGTGTGGATAATAGAGGGTGTTGAATCCATTTCTATATTAAAAAAACAATTTCATTTATACAAAATTGCAATTTCAAAAAAGATTGTTGGTTAGATTCAAGTCATGACAAACCAAAAAAGATAAAAACCTTAAAAATGTTTAGCCTACTTCATTTAATATTAATCCGAAGACACACAATACCCATTATATTAATACTTTGAAGATGAGACAATAAATTATGAGTATGCACATTCACACAATATGAGTTCTATAAATAAATAACAATTCAACATAGATGTCATTATCTCGCGCACGTCCTCTTTTCATAAGCGGATTTCATTCCATTAGATATCTCTTGGGCCCTTGAAATCAATGCTCAATCTAATAGAAACAAAATATGATGTGGCATTACAGATACCCCTAATCCATCAAGCCCTAAGCGAGTTCAATCCTTGGATTTATAGGAATTGATTTGTCCACTAAGAGACTCACAGTGTCCTCTAACAACAACCTGGTTCACAAGTTGTGAATGATTCACATGTTGACCCTATGCAAACTACTATGGGCTCGATCCACACTACTAGCAACCTGATTTAAAGGAATAATAGCCCAAATTATATGTTTGTGGCCCAATGCTTGTGACATATAGAAATTTTGAGAATCAAGCAATTAATGCAAATTTTGAAATTTCACCTTAACCTTGAGGTTTCCCACATCTACTCCATGTGACCTTCCATCCTTAGGAATTGCACTAAAATATTAAATTTCAGCAATAATATTTCACTTCCCTTCAAGCCAATATACCATATAAATGTACTTCAATAGCACCATGCTACAACCCTTAGGGCACACTTTTCAAGGCATATTATAGATCTAAAATGTCTTATTACTATGGATTGTAACAACAGAAAATATGTTCCTTTATTTCCTGGATATGGGTTAAATCACTTACACAATTCAGCAATATGTTATGTCAAATTAGCATGAACAAGAAGGGTTGAAATCTACTCAATCAAGAAGTAACATAAGCTAAAAATCAAATTTATAGGTACATAAAATTTGGACCGCAAGAAATTTCATATATATGTATAAGATGTGAAGTACATGTACATGCCTTAATGTTATCACAAAGATGGTGCAAGTCAAGCTCTCCAAACCCTAGCTAAGGAAACCATAAAAAACTCCTAGCCACCAACACCTCTTGGCTAGGAATCACTCCCAACCAATGTTGTTCACTCTACCAAAGATCTTCAACATGCTAACATCAACACCGACAAGTCCTCCTTGATACATACACAAATTTTGTATCGCACAAGCTCTCCACACTAACACAGTTCTCTTTCTTAGGGTTTGCAAACACTAGCCATGTTGCACATCACAAGTACATGGCAAGACAACTCTAATGCTAGTTTCCAAATCTACATGTCCATACTAGGGTTTGAGTCCTCAAACCCTAAGTCTTCAACTCTTACATCAACACAAGCATCAAGATTTCCATGGAACATCAAGGCTACAATAACCAAGCCTTCTTCCAAGAAAGGCATCACATGAAGTTCAAGACTTATCATGATAGTTTTTCTATGATCTTTCTCTAGCCTCACATCCCGCAAAAACAAGGTTCCAACAACATGAAAAGAATTAGCTTCATTGTCCATGTCTTCTACTAGCGTAGAAACCCTGGCACTACAACAAGAGCCATAATAATCATCATCATCTTCAATGTCATGTTTTTCTCTAGGGTTTACAAGCATAGCAAAAACCCTAACATTACAAGAGATACCCCTAGCATCACACGAGAAATCTCTCCATAAGCATCCAAGATGTCTCTCTTTCCTTGTCTTCTCCTGGGGTTTCATCATGAATTCTAACAAAGTGCTCCTAAGGTTTCTTCATGAACTCTAGTGTCTTTATCCCTACAAGAATTCTCCAAGATAGTACAAAGAATAGATTACAATGATGATAATGAATACAAGAGTTATTTCCTTCCTTTCTATGTATAATAGGTGGGGAAGGCTAACATAAATAAAAGACATAAGTCCATACAAGTAACCAACAAGGCAACCCCACATGGAGTGCTCGATAATACAAAGATGTATGTGTCCAATTAGGTTTTATCCAAATCTAAAAGTGAAACACCCTCAAAGAATGATCCTCCTTGGGCTTAATGCCCCTCCTCCAACATGGTTTTCTCTCCAACAGGTTGTTATTCCATTACTCCCTCTTCCACGGTGGTCCATTTACCAAGTGTCCTCATGTAAGGCACTCCTCCTCTAACTGTGTGCCACATGTCATCTTGTGTTCCCAATGCTACTCTCATGTGTGCCAATGTGGTAACTAAGATCCAATTCTCCTCCTCAACATGTGTTTGAATCCATCACCTATCTCCATGAATATGCTCCTCAATCAAAGCATCCTCAATTCAAGTGTCCAACCTCCAAGGTTTATCTCACATGGTCCCAAGCTCATAGGGATAAGTACCCTCCTCCAAGTGCCTAACACTCCTCCTAGGTAGGTACCTCCCATAATTGAGCAACTAAGTCACCCATTATGTGCACCCAATGGGTTTTTCATCATGTTGGTTACAACCCCCTAGGTAAGGGCCCTATGAAGGAACTCTAACCAAGTCAAGCATCCACTCAAACAAAGMCATCAATATTTCCATGAAGTATSGCCAAGGGGMAAGAAGMCCTRGCATTGTCCTAGCAAGTTGAAAAATCTTTTGGAGTATCCCCAAACACTAAAACTCCCTCTTTTCAAGAAAATTGTTTTTTGTAACACCATTCARCTCTCTTTGAATTTGCAACCTACAACTTTGAATCCTTCACAAAATTKAAAGAGTACTCCTCCATCATGATAGAACAWCATACCTACTCYGCAAKAGTCATACCCACAAGTATAGGTYTACACACCTTAGCATCCAATTAATCATTGTTCACAAAGGTGTGTCCCTCTCCAAACAATCAACCAAGCAATTTGCAACTCGATCTCTGAATGATGAACATGCAAGAAGAATACAAGAAGGAAACTTAGTTTACACAACCAAAGCAAGTTACTCCCTCTTCCCCTYTACTAGGAGCTTCAAAAGAACAATAACCATCTATGAAAATGAAGGAACGTCATTATGGATCATTTCTCCTTACAGAACTCTGGAATCACTCTAGAACAAGGAAGACATCAATGGTCCTATAAAAACTCCAACATCCCTAATGTCATCATCATGGACCAAAATATTTTGATACCACATCAAGAGCTAATCAAGACAGCCTATAAAGATAATTATATCTCCAAGAAGACCAAGACAAGTGGATCGGATTTATCAAAAACACAAGACAAAATATGTGTATATCTCAACTCATTAACCCTCATGGTAAGAGTAATAATAACCTATGAGGGTTATCATCAATTGTGAGAATGAGAATCCTTCTCATCCCCCTCAAAACTTTGCCCATTGAAGCAACAACCCCAACAAGGTCACCTCCCTCTTCCTAAAAGATTCTTGGAGAAAGAATATCATCACGGTAAACTTTGTTTACCTAAGAGACTCCAAAAACAATGCCACTAGCACTTATCACTACTCCCAGTAACAATGTTACCAACTTAACGAGACTTGTGACCTCAAAATGAGAACTCTAGCCCAAAAATATCATATTTTTGCGTAAAACACTTCCCCCCAAATCAAAAGGTGGTGCTACTGGTAGCGCCTTTTTTTTGGAGGTGGTTAAAATTGGGACTTGTTTGAAACCATGCCCTTGAAATTACGAATAGAACCTTGACATAACCCTGAAATTGACCCTCGAATTGAAAAGTGATGATACCGGTAGCACCACTTTTTTCTTGAGTTAAAAATATGACCTAATTGAAACTATAACCTTAACCACTGGAACCAAATTTGTTTTTGAGTTAAAACTATGATGTAATTGAAATTGTGGCCTTGACCATTGGCACCACTTTTTTTTTAGTTAAAACTATGACCTGATTGACACTGTGGCCTTAACCGGTGTCACCACTTTTTTTGACTTAAAACTATGATCTAATTGAAACTGTGGCCTGACCAGTGTAAATAAAACACTTAAAATTGACTCCTAAATATAAAAGTGTTATAACTTCATAATTTATTTATTAATTAATTTTATTTTTTTAAATAATTTACATTAAGGAAATAATTTAATTTGGAAAAAATACCCCTAAATAATTAATTTAACGAAAAAAAATATTTTGAAAATAAATAAAAATAAAACAATTTATGTTGAAAATTAATGCAAATTGCAATTTTTAAATAAAAAATGAAAAAATTAACCTAAAGCGTAAAATAAAAAACAAAAGAAAAAAGATAAAAAATAACGATTAAAACATAAAATTTAAAGAAAAATAAAATAAAATAACCTCAAAAAACATTTTTTTTTAAATTAAAAAAAAATAAAATAAAAAAGTATATTATAAAAAAAGAAACTAAAATGATGATGATGATGATTAACGTCCACTAAGACCTAGTTGGTCTATCAGACCTTAAGAGGGTAAGTGATTACTTGTGATTCTTTAGAATTTTGTTTCTGTGCTCGAAAAGCATTAAGAGAATCTTTCCAAGATCATCATACTTTTGTTGAGTTAAGAGGTCAGGAAGGTTGGTAGTGTGATCAATATTTTGAAATTGAGATCTAATATGGGTATAGGCTGGACAATCTAAGAGAAAGTGCTTTTCATCTTCAACCTTCTTAGTGTCACAAAGGTGACACACTCTTTCATCCCATGGTGTTTTAGGAATTGACCAATGCCCAGTTTCACCATGGACATGAGAATTTGTTCTTATCTTAGCAATGCTTATTTTTTTCTTTACACTTGGCAAAACAGATAGATAATTTTGATCTTCTAGATTAGGGTTAATTACATCTTTATAATACCTTAATTTTCTTTTTTCCTCTAACTCTTTATCACATCACATTTTTTCCTTAAATTTTGACTTGACGTTTTTTTTAATAGTATCTTTATTCTGCAAAATGGTTTCTTCCATGATTCCCCAATAGTTTAGCCAAGATTGGGTGTCTTTATGCCATCCTCGCTTGAGTCAATGGTGGTTATGACTTAATTTGGAAGCAATTTTAGGTAGTCTCTTGTCTTCCATGTTGTTTAACTTGTTCTTATACATTAGGTATCTAGTCATAGCCATGCTCTCAATGGGGGAGAGACTTGTTTCTATGAGGAGGATGGGATAGGGCATATTTCCATTAATTTTGAGATTATAGGTTATAAAATTCTTTTGTATTTGCTCTATCTTTCTCCAGGATTCACGAGAGATACTACAGCCCCAAACTTCACATCCTTAAAGAATAACAGGTGTAACAAAAGTCTCAAAGAGGAGTTTCTTCTTATCCCAACTCTAAAGTTCAACTGATTTACAATTGTTTTCAAGCCCATAATAAGCTTTCCATCCCCCAATAATCCTTTTCTCAATGCTATAATTCCAATTAAGCTTGTGGTGAATATCAATTCCAAGATA
>ML818807.1:4458-28733 GCA_009831015.1 Picea engelmannii
TCTCAAAGTAAATATCTCAAGGAAGTCTTGAAGAAATTTGGCATGGAAAACTGCGCACTAGTAAGCACTCCTATGAATACCAGTTGCAAACTCAGCAAAGATGAAAATGCTCTAGAAATAAATCAAACCATGTAAAACTCTATGATAAGCCATTTACTCTATCTCATAACTTCATGGCCTAAAATTATGTAGGAAGTCGGTTTGGTAGGGAGGTTTCAATCCAATCATAAGGAAACTCATGTCCTTGCAGTTAAAAGAATATTTATATATATGCAAGGCACTATTGATTATGGCTTGTGGTATCCAAAAGACACATACCTCGTTCTTAAATCTTATTTAGACGCATAATGGGTAGGGAGTATTGATGATATAAAAATTAGTAGTTGAGGTGCATTCTTCCTTGGTAGCTATTTTGTGTCCTGGCTCAATAAGAAACAAATATCCATTTCCCTTTCTACAACTGAATCCAAATATATATCTGCAACATCCTAGTATACTCAAGTGTTGTGGATAATAAACCATCTCAAGGATATTCAATATCCTTGTGATCAACCTGCCACCGTCATGTGTGACAATACACGTGCTATCAATATCTCTAAAAACCATGTTCAACACTCTAATACTAATCATATCCAAATCAAATATCATTTTCTCAGAGAATAGGTTCAGGATCAGGTGGTCAAATTCGTGTATGTTCCTAATTCTAAAGAGAATATTGCAGATATTTTTACCAAGCTATTACCAAGATAAACCTTAGAGTATCTTAGAAAGAGGTTGGGTGTGATCTCATCTTCCTTAATTCAATAAAACAAACAACTCACTACTTCTTAAAGTTATCTATTTTATGTTGTATTAGGGGAAAATGATTTGTTGTTAATATTTACTTTAATCATAAAAATAAGTTTTTGTGGAGATGCACATAGTAGAAGTTTGCAATGGTTCTTGCTGGTATTTTGTTTGAGGGTGGTTATGTGCGTGTATAAATTCCAGGAGCATGTTTTAGCATAGGCTTCTAGAGGTCCTTCTCCCCAAGGGGAGAATATGAAAAGTCTCTCTTTGTCATTGTTGTCAAAGGGGGAGAGTGACAAACAAAAACCAAAAAACCTAGATGTTGATACACATTGAAAGGGGGATTTTATTACGCACATTGAAAGGGGGGTAGACTTAGCATAAAGGAATTTTGGTTTCCATCAATGAAAAAGGGGGAATTTTTGGAACATATGTTGTCATTGATGTCAAATTGGTCATGGACATGGTTAGTTATAGCGCAATAACAGACAAGGGAGAAAAAAAAGTGCATGCAATCGCATACAATATGGCACAAAGTATGATGCGCAGACAGAGGAAGTCATGAAAGGATGAAAACAAAAGTGCACATAAGGATCGAAGGATGAGAGGATTGATGGAGTAGAATAAGATCACATATATGATCAGTTTGTGAAGAAATTATTTGATACAATAGATAAATGCAGTTAGATCGACAGGGGACTGACCCATGGAGAAGTTCAGAACTGAAGTACGATAGAGAAAAATGAAACTGAGTAGACTACAATAGATTTCCATGTCCATGATTGTGAAGTGGAACAATGAATACTAGTGTTGCATCATGATGACAAATGTGAAACTAATGCATGGTGCCTTGAGATAGTGTGATGATCGATGCAGTGGAGTGTGACAAAATGAAGTCGGTCACTTGTCAATGGCACAGAAGAAAATATGCAGGGTGCCTTGAGCTATTGTGACAAATGATGTAGTGAACTGTGATGAAATAAGTGAAAGTTCAGTAGTCAAGTAAGCAATTCACTGGGGGCGTGCTCACAGTTTAGTGAGGCGATTGGGCAAGTGCACTGCAAGGCTAGTGCGACAAGTTGAAGACTTGTGACTTGAATTTTGTGATCCTATTCTATCTTCCCATTGGATGCTCTATAAACCAGAATGTAAATGGATGTGTCATTTTTGATGAGATGCAAGATTTGGTCTATTTGATTTAGTCAAATAATACCCAACAGTAACTGAACGATAAATATTCTTAATTTAGACAGAATTATGTCCACATATAACTATCTAGACTTTGATGTGGTTAAGTATGTCCACAATATAATTTTTATGTATTCAAATAATTAATTTAGATATAAGTGTGTCCACATATAACTAAATTACATTGATCTGGTCAAGATATTTCCATAATAAACTACTATGCATCCACATACAATCAATTGAAATCAGACACAGATATTATAATAGGGTTGTGTGCTGATTGAGTATGGTGTTGATGCACAGAAAGGGAAAAGGTTATTTAACTGTTCAAAAGGAACTAAAATGGAGATATATCATATTGTTTTTGAATCAAAGAGAAAAGTATCATGAAAGGTCTAGTTATGTAAGGAATTTTTTCATTGGATAAAAGTGAATACATGGAGGCACGATGGTGCAAGGGAGATGGTTGGTGCTTGAGAGGATTGATGTCATCATCATTTGTAACAAGTTGATGCTTGATAGGATCAATGTCCTCATCATTTGTAATAGGTTGGTGCCCAAGAGGATTGATGTACTCATTATTTGCAACAGGTGGGTGCCTTTCGAGCTGAAAGATTATAAATTGTAAGTTGGTGCTTGTATAAGAACACATAGAAAGATCTTCCATTGTTTTCTCTCGCATTGGGTTTCCACGTAAAAATTCTAGTGTACTGTGTTTTTTGTGTTGTTTTGATTTATGTATGGATTGATGATTAAGTAAGCACTTCAAAATAACATTAATCATTTAATGAAAATAAAATAGGGAAAATTGATGTAATACTGATTCACCCCCCCTCTCAGTGTTACTGTGAGTCTGAACAATCTATTCGCCATTTTTTTGGATATTCACTCATTGTTTGGAAAACTTTTCACCTTTGGCGGGGGCATTTTTTTCACCTTTAGTAGTTTTGTGGCACATGGTGTTTCAACCCATTGTTTTCTAATTTTGGTTAAGGAATTAGGGTTGTAATATAATTTGGGTTAATGGATTAGGGGTTTTGGATTTCTCGATATCATATATATTGTATTGTAAACAATGAATTTTGATAATGATGAATAAAATATTAGAGGCACAACTCTAAATAGCTTGTTGGTTTTCTCGGTTTGGATTTCCAGGGTAAACTCTCTATGTAATGTGTGTGTGTGTGTGTTTGTATATATATATATATATATATTAAGAATCTATCTACAGTAATTAACTGTACAAGGTTAAAATCTACATAACTAACCACAAAACTCACCTGCATGCAACATAAAAGTGATATTTAAATTTGAATATTGCATATGGGATAAATGTTTGTTTTAAACCAAAAAAATACCTCTTTCCAGTGAACATGTGGGTTGTCAAGTGGCCACTCACTAGTAAATTTGGGTCATTTTGGATGGCCATTTCGACGCTCCTGTGACGTTATGTCATGGAGATTGTGACGAATCTTGGGTTTCTCAAACGTCGCATCATATCTCGTGGCAAGTGAAACAAACCTGAGTTAACATCATAAGAGTGACGAGACAATGCTATTTTCACAAGATAGATGACTTAAGGTGGTCTTTGCAAGAACGAAAATGTAGGAAATCGTCGCAAGAATGACAACCAAGGATGATCGTCGCAAGAATGACAATGATGGACAAACCTCTTCATTGCAAGACAAATGACATATCTTATTTTATACAAAGAATAGGTCATTGCAAGAGTGACAAAATGTCGATTAATGCGACAAACTATTCATACAATGGACGATCGTCTTTGTCACAAGAAAAATGACATATCCTAGTTTCTACAAAGAATAGGTCATCGCTAGAGCGACAAATTGTGGATAGTTGCGATGAACTATTCGTATGATCGAAGATCATTTTCGTCGCAAGACAAATAACATATCCTATTTTTTGCGATGAACCGGTCGTCGCAAGAGTGACAGACAATTGATAGTTGCGATGAACTATTCATACGATCGACAATCATGTCCGTCGTAAGACAAATGGCATATACTAGTTTCTGCAATGAACATATCGTCACAAGAGCGACGAATGCTCGATAATTACGACAAACTATTCATGTGATCGATCGTGTTCATTGAATCATCAACGAAATATATTTATTTAAAAAAATAATATTAAAGATTAATGCAAGAATGAGGACAACTACAAAGTTGCTACTAAATGGAATATGTGAAATATTTACTAGTAAACATATTTTTCTGGTGTATTGCATTTACTATTTGTAGCTGGAAGAATATAAATCTTTAGAAACTAAAATTTAGAACATTGATCTCTTATGTCATTGCATTATTACCTACTGTATTTCATTTACTATTGACAAGCATAGAAAATATGTTTTGTCTTAATCTCCTTGAAGAAACTCTATTTTCCACCAAATCCTCTCTAAGAATCTCCAACACATTTTACACAAAACAAATTGTGAAAGTAATATCTCCAATTGAAGCATGTGTAAAAGTGTGTCACAATTGGTTTTCAAGTTTTATTGAATTTATGAGAATATATGTTTTTTTATGAAGAATGTTTGTGTGAAGATGGAAAGTAAAATAACCATCCTAAGACTCTAGCAATTCTCACAATTTGCAAATTATATCCAAGCCTTCCAAGTGTCATAAATGATGATTATGAAGTCCACTAAATGAAACAAGTGAAGGTATGATAGAGTTATTTATAGTGAAATTCATATGGAAGTGAGATCCACGGGGGTGGAAACTATTTGTCTCATGTGCCTTCACAATTCCATGAATGGCACTTGATAGTAAACATCTGTTTCATAACTAGGATACATATTCATAGATTAATTTGGAGAATGATTTGAGAGATTCAATTTGTCAAGAGGTGACATGAATTTTGAAAGAGCATGGTGGCTTCATCAAACTACCACTCATAATCTAAGCATGGATACTTAAAGAGAGAGTGCATCCCTCATGTTGGCAAAAAAATATGTTAGATTTCATGAAGTGCCCTAGGAAAACATGAAGTGCCCTAGGAAAACAACTATGTTTTGATTAAAACAAACTATGGAGCATTATTTGGATACTTATCTCAATCTACACCACAATTTCTTTTGTCCCCAAGGAGAGTTTTGTACATTATATTTAATTTTCTTTACCTTTTGTAAGTCTTGGTTTAGGGGCATGAACCTAACTTGTTTATTGTTAAGGAGTGTTGATGGAGGGTTTTCACTATCCTAACCATTATAAATCACACAAACCACTTTTAATGACATAAGGTGAAGAAAATAGTTTTGATATGGGATAAATTTTAGGTCCTTCGATGTGTGCACAAGTGTGATGATAAATGAAAATGACTACTTAAAGTATATTGTTGGAAATAGAAATGCAACAAGTCACAAGAATAAGAAAGTGATATATATATATATATATATATATATATATATGAAATGCCTTCTTCCTTTATCCAAATATGAAAGTTCCTTTTAATTTATACACACTTAAATGAATTAAACTACATGGTTGGAGCAATTCACAAAGAGTGGAAAAATTGAATCTACATACAAAGATTTATAGAAGTTAGACCCTGAATAAAAGAAAATTTTCGAGGGAATCTCCAAGGTCTTGGACTTGATAGTGGTGTGATATTAGAAAAATATCCTTAAAACTAAGAAGAAGTGATATTTAATAGAACAAAGTCCCAAATATGGTTTCCATTCTACATATGAGGTTATGCACACGAGTACCAAAAACTTATCCTAGTTGGTTATCAAAACTAAGAGAAGACAAAAAGGAATTGTGAACAACAATTAAAATAAATTATCTACCCTCTAGTATTTATAGTAAATGATAAACAATCAAAACAATTAATTTCAATTATTCAAACAACATTTTTTAGGGAAAAGAGAATACATTATTTATTATCAAATGAAAAAACATAATAACATGAAATATATCACCTAAGAAGAATCCTGCATATTGTGGACTTCAATATTGTCCATGGGAGGATCCTTTAACCCTCCAATAAGCTCTTTCTATCTATGAAGATGTATATGCAAAGTGTTGATATTATGGTAGCTACAAGAGGTATTTGTTGATATTATGGTAGCTGTGGGAGATATTTACCTCCACGCATAAACCTGACGAGAATAGAATATTTCGGGAAGCAAGAAGAAGCCCAAATTTGTTGGCTAATAACCCTAAAAGACAAGTCGACTCAAGAGGATAACTTTTATTAGGTTATTAGCCTCCAAGAGAAGAAGTCGGCTAAAGGAAATATTATATACTAAGTAAATAGGCACCCAAAATGAGAAGTTGGCCTAGGCAGTTTGCCGGTTTTAGTATAAATACAAGAGGGCAATTTTCATTCTGGCAGGCATTCTAGGAACTGCAGAAGAAACACTTGTGCACACTGCAGTTGGCCAGTTTGTGCACAAGTTTGGAGGAGATCTGTCGTTGCAGCTATTATAGCTAGCATATTTTGGTTTTTTCCTAGACTCTCTCTTGGTTATGGTTTGGACTCTATAATCAACTCTTGTTACTCCTATTTGGTGCACTATCCTTGGAGAGAGGTGCACTATCTTGTTTGGCTATCTAGCCTAGGGTTTTCTCCCGGAATGATTCTATGTCAAGGTTAAGGTGCTCGAGGGTGGATTCAAATTATGTTTGGGTGAAAATAGTGATATTTTATATGGTTAAATGATCAAATCCATCATATTCTAATAGATTATGGGCCCACTCTATCTTTGGAAAGTCTAACCGCTGGAAGATAGATTAGGAGGATTTGCTCAGTTGCATTTGTATTTACAGCCAGTTTTTGTTGTAGAAATGAAACCCTAACCCTCTCGTTGAGGCACCTTAAGTGAAGGGATTGACCTAATTTCCTGATTGACTAGTGTGCCCTAGCCTATTGCATCACCTAGTACTCTTAGCAAGCTAAGACGTCAAGTTTGAGTTTTTGGTCAAATCTATGATTGACCAAGTCAAAGAAGACATGACTTACTCTATGAAGTCAGAAAACAAGTTAGAAGGGGCTTCTAACTTCAGAGCATGGAATACAAGGGTTGACCTCATCCTTGCCAAGAACAAAGTGTTGGATATGGTGAAAGAAAAGATTGTGGAACCAAAGTTTGAAGAAGGAAAAGAGAAGGAACCATAGAACGTTGCAGTTATGGAGAAGTTCAGAGACAATGACATCAATTCCATGAGTATCATAGTGGATTCTATAAAAGACCACTTGATACCCTACATCTCCCATCTTGATTCATCTAAGAAGATGTACGATGCCCTAACAAACCTCTTCTCAGTCAGAAACATTGGACAAGTAATGAGTCTGAAGAATGATCTTTGTGACATGAAGATGAATGATGATGACAACATAACATGATACTTTGTGAGAATCTCTCAGTTAAGAGATCAACTACAAGCTATTGAAGAAATCATTTCAGAGAAGGAATTGGTAAATATAGTACTCAACGGTCTTCCCAAGACATGGGATGCATTTTCTGCAAGCATGAACACAAGGAAGGAGTATCCTACATTTGAAGAAATTTGGACTTGTTGTGTATAAGAAGAATCAAGGATCGGTGAAAAAGAGAAACCCCAAAAGAAATACAATGATCAAGCTTTCACAACAAGGTTCAAGAATTTCAGGAATAAAAGGAAGTTTGGCTCCAGGAAGAAATAAAATCGAGAGAAATATATGTCAAAAATAAAATGCTTCAATTGTTGAAAATATGGTAACTACAAGAATCATTGTCCCGAGCTAAAGAAAAGGAAGGAAACACACAAAGCATCAGTTGCCGAAGAAAAGGAACCTTCAAAGAAGACCAAGCAGGACAAAACAAACTTCTTCTTCTAAGACAAGGTAACAATACTCTTCATAGTTCTTGTACATAACATGATTTCTGTACATATCTTGCATATCTATTTCTTAGAAGATAATATGTTCAAAGAGAAACTATACCTATGGAAGAACAACAAGATAAGGATTGCTATCAAAATGACTACAAGTCAGGAAATACACATGAAAGGATGAAGTACATCAACAACCCCTGGTAAAAATTCATGTGGATGCTATTACATAAGTAACAACTGCAAGATAAGCCGAAATCAAAATCAATCTTGAAGAAACCTAGAAAAAGTAAAGACAAAAAGAAGTCAACAATCAAGAGGAAATTGGAAAAAAAGTTGTGACACTTTGCAGAAGGTAATAAGGATGTAGACGGAAACATGGACTCTCCTAGATGGAGGGAGATGAGTATACATTTCCAAAATAAGAGCATGCATTCATGCATGAATAAAGGATTAGGAAGGAGCTAATCCTAAATAAAATGATTCACTGAAGATGATGAATTATCTATCCATGGTAGCAACCATGAAAAGCAACACGTGTTCAGCTTGATTTTAGAAGAAGTCTTCTTCAAAAAGAAGCCCCAAAGTTTCCCTCATTGTCCATCCACATCCATGATCCTATGATGAAACGAAGAAGTCAGAATCTTCAGGGCATGGAATCTATAGAAAGATCCATGGACCTAAGAGCTAAAGAGAAACATGAGGAAGAACATGAAGATTCCAAGAGAGAAATAAAAACCAGAACAACCAATCATTATATCGAGAATCACAAGACTACCAACTTGATATGAACTCACTAAAAGCAATCAAGCAGAGGAACTGAAAGTTGTGATGAAGAACAGTGTATGGAAGACTTATGAATGTAAGCATTGCGAGATCCAGAACTAGAGGTTCTCCCAGATGGAGGGAGAAGACTATGATGATTTCTTGCTCCAGTAAAACAAACATACCTCTACATGAGCCATTATATCATTTGCAATATCCATGGGTCAGAGTTTAGATCATATGAATTCAAAGACTGTTCTCCAAAATAATTGAACAAAGAACGTATGTAGAACAACCTCAAGGCTTTGAGGTATACCTGGAAGAGACCTTTATATGTATATGGAAGAAGACAACTTGGTGGAGAGCCTCTCATGCACAACAAAAGAATGGTGAAAACCTTCTATGATAAAAATTAGAATGGTTACTCAGAATTCCAGGATGATGGATTACTAATCCATGACAGAATCTCATGATGACAGAAGAAGTGCCACATGAATATGTTCCAATTTGAGCCTTGCCACGATATTATGAGCAGGAAACAAAAGAGCTGAATCCAACTATGATATATTGTAATGATCGGGGTTGTATGAAGCCTTCAGAAAACCAGTGTTCCAGAAAGACCAAAGTACATTTGAGATCAAGCATTACATTCTCCATGATGAAGTCTAGAAAAGAGAAGTGGTTCTCCAATATATATATCTCCACAGATGAGTAGATAAGAAGATATTTTGGTAAGGCCTCTATCCAAGATGAAAGAGTTTACATACTCAAAAAACAAGCTAGAACTCGTGGAGATGACTTCCCTATTGAAAAGGGAAGAGATGATTCCCAGTTTGAGAGGGAGCACTGATGTGTTATTGATTTATGGACAACCATTTTTCAAGTTCGAAAAATGGTCCAGGATGAGCAGTTCCTTTCTAGTTCAGAAAGTGGTTTGAGATTTCTGATAGAGAGGCATTTTCCAGTTCGAAAAATGGTCCAGATCGAACGGTCATTTTCCTAATGAAAATGGTTTGATGTATTGTTGATGTACCATAGACATTGATTCCCCTTGTGGCCAGTGTGGGGGAATGGTGTAGGACAGTCTTTCTTCTTGAGGATCACTCTCAGTAGTGGCCAAGAAGACTGGTTCGCATCGCCGGATAATCATTCTTTTGAAGCTCACAGTTGTGAGCAGTTTCAAAGAATGGTTCGTTTTGGAGGTTGGTGTAGGATAGTCATTTCCTTAGGAAATGGTCCGGACAGTCATTCCCTAGGGTAGATTCATTCTCTCCAGGTTGCACTTTGTTTAGTGCTAGAGGAATGGCCCATATAGGTGAATGGTCCAGGTTCAACAATCAAGGACAGGCATTCCCTAGGGCAGACTCAGTCTCTCCAGGTTGCACTTTGTTTAGTGCCGGAGGAATGGCCCAGATAGGTGAATGGTCCAGGCTTAGAAATTGGGACAATTATTCTTCCTTGCTTGAGAAGAATAGTCTAGATATCTCATCATTGATGTTTTACCTTCTGAGCGAATATGCTCTTCTAGATCTCACAGATGTGAGTGGAAAAATGGACCAAATGATTCAATTTATATCATAACAATGTTTTGTGTGCAGGTTGATATCAGATGATATGATTGTTATGGAGATTGTATGTCTCCAAACAATAGATGTATACTACTATGGTGGACATGTTCCACTTATTGTGACTATATGTCATTGATCAAGAATATGTGTGCTACTTGGTGTGGCAGTGTACCACTGGATTGTAGTTGTGTACTGCTATGGATAGACACAGTTGTTTTCTATTGAATGACATTGTTCCGATTGCCTTGAAATCTATCAGTAGTGTTGGAAATGATTATTAGCTAGATGGATGATCAATGAATAGAGATTCCTCAGGCGGAAAATGGTCCAGTACATTTATTCTTCTAGGACATATGTCTGGATTAGAAGAATGGTTCTTGTGTCACTCTATGGAGTGAATGACTTACCCAACATCATGTTTGATTACTCAAATGGAGTATGGTTTCGAGAGATTATGCAATTAATGACACTGATAGTGATGATGGTGCTCATGATCTAACCATGAGATAATCTATAGGACTATGTTGATGCTACCGAGTGAATGGTATATTTGTGCTCAAGACCATTACCTTGAATACCTCCCTAGCTAGGAGGGAGTGTTGATATTATGGTAGTTGCGGGAGGTATTTGTTGATATTATGGTGGTTGTGGGAGGTATTTACCTCCATGTGTAAACCTGAAGAGAATAGAATATTCCAGGAAGCAAGAAGAAACCCAAATTAGTTGGCTAATAACCCTAGAAGACAAGTCGACTCAAGAGGATAACTTGTATTAGGTTATTAGCCTCCAAGAGAAGAAGTCGGCTAAAGGAAATATTGTATACTAAGTAAATAGGCACCCAGAATGAGAATTTGGCCTAGGCAGTTTTCTAGTTTTAGTATAAATACAGGAGGTCAGTCTTCATTATGGCAGGCATTCTCAGAACTACAAAAGCATCACTTGTGTGCACTGCAGTTGGTCAGTTTGTGCACAAGTTTGGAGGAGAGTTTTCGTTGCAGTTGTTGTAGCTAGCAGATTTCGGTTTTGTCTTGGACTCTCTCTTGGTTATGGTTTGGACTCTTTGATCAGCTCTTGTTACTCCTATTTGGTGCGCTATCCTTGCAGAGAGGTGCGCTATCTTGTTTGGCTATCTAGCCTAGGGTTTTCTTTCTGAATGATTCTCTTTCAAGGTTAAGGTGCTTGGGGGTGGCTTTGGCCTATGGTTGGGTGACAATAGTGATATTGTCTATGGTTAAACAAGCACATCCATCATATTCTAATAGAAAGTTCCCCTTCTACATGGACAATTTGGAGGGGAGAATGGGCAACATGAAAAAAAGACGATACTAGATCAATTGAGAGGATGAAATGGTATTCCTACTCTTTGTATTAATTCCTCTAACATAACCTTACATTTATAAGTTGCTATGAAATGCATGGCATGGATTTTTATTTATAGGCATGTATTGAAGTTGAAAATAACCCATATGACTGACTTGACTCAAATAGTGTCCCAATACCCTTCCATTGATGAGGAAGGGACACTTGCGACCTGGTCTGGGTATTTTATCACCAACCACACCTTATATCCAACCATAAGCATTTACGAGTTGAAAAATTCATATATTCATAGAGTAGGTATTACATAAGTATTCAATAAGTATTGAAGCTCTTTCAACTTGTTGAGAGTAATTGGTATTTTCCTTGATAAGGAGTTATAAGAGAGATCCATGTCCATGAGATTTTGTTGATACCCGAGTGAATATGGAATGGAACCTTCTAAGGATTTTTTAGATAGATTCAATGATTCAAGTGCAGTGCAACTTCCAAGTGTTGGTGGAATGACACTGGTTAATAGATTGGTATAAATGTCTATAGCTAAAGCATTTTCAAGTTTCTCTTTCTCTATAGGTAAGGGTGGAATAATTTCCTTTGGTGCTAAAGAAGTACTCTACAACAAAATAATAATAGTACAATAAATATCACAGGAGAGTATTAAATAGCATAGGAGTGTATAGAGGTCATTGGTGTAACACACCCAACCCCCTATCCACTTTTAGTCTGGTGGGATGTTTGATTTTCATCTTCTTGGAACTTGGGATGAGTATTTAGGTTCATTGGTGCCTATGATTTTTAATTTCTACTAGGAAGTGGTATCTATATCCCATTCATTTAAAAAACTCTATTGCATAATTATAATTATGCTTATACTATGATATCCAGGGGATTACTTATACACAACCACAAAAAACCAAGTTGAAGTATTAGATTAGCCACGTGAATAATATAATATGATGAATTAAAGGGAATCATATATGCTACAATATACTTGGGAGTGGTTCATCAGATAGAATGACTGGACCCATAGTGGCCCACAAATGATGTTAATGTAAAAATAAATAAATAAAAGGAACCTTAATAAGTCATGAAAAGAAGAAAAAAGACAAGACATACCTGATCTTTGATATTCTAATGTGTAGAATTGCATTGATACAACATCTAGAGCATCTGTAAATGTGCGAACTTCATACTATAGTAAATAAAAACATAATTATATTTAATTTTTAGTAAAAAACAAAAAACACTTTTAAGACATGTCAATAAATCCTAATAGAAATTAAAATCGACAAGATTGAAAATAGTAAATACCATTGATATTATTTTTTGTAAAATCCATACGAAAGGAGATTAAATAGTCACACACACACACACACACACACACACACACACACACACACACACATCTCAAATGTGATGGCCTGAATAAGATCCTCTTCGTTTCGAGAATAATTTATTGGAGCCATCTAATCTTGGAGAAAACCTACCTCGTTTTGAAGCAGTAACAATGAATTCAACATTGACTATGTTGTTGCTTTGTTGGATCGAGAGAGGTTTGCTCCAAGAATAAACAACTCTAATAAATTTTTCTCTACTGAACATGGACAACCACGTGAAGGTGGAAGCTCCTATGGCCCCTCCCCCCCCTCACATAACTCTCCATTCCCCAATACCCAATATATATTATCATTCAAAGGAATATGTCATAATGTTTTTTTTTATGAATGAGATTTATCATTCAAAATATGTTACAAATATACTAGCTATATAATGTACATCTATCTGTGTTCTAAAATTATTATACATCGTCAATTTCTTTTAGTCTTCTTTTGTGTTTTCCAGTTCTTAAGCAATTCATCCATGTCCATGTATTTGTTTAATAGGTGCTCTTCAACAGTTGATGTTGGTTTAGTCCTTTCACGTTGAGAACACCTGGTCTTGTACCCATGACGTGGAGGCTGTTGTGAGGGGCTATCACCTACAAAAACAAAAAATATTAAATGTATATGACCAATTTTTAAATATCATTGAAGTAGTTCATTAATATTAAAAAAAACCTCTGTGATGTAATTATTTACCTGCTGGTCCACTAGTCAACACTGTTGGAATGGATTCCCTGTTCTCCTGATCATATTCAGGTCAAGGAGGCTTAACTACGACATTTTTTTCCATTGAAATGAAAAAAATTATATGGACAAAACCGTAAATGTATAAGTAATAAAAATTAGAGGTACAAAATTTATAAGTATGAAATTATTAAGTACATGATTAATATACAACCATTTTACCGTCGTGGGCCTCGGTCACATGAAAATCTTGGGGCTTCACCCCACTAAGATGGGGCTGCTGGGGAGCACCATGATCTTCTGGCTGCGTTGCACTATCAACGATTGTTTGTCCAATGATAATGGTTTCATTGATAGTTTTTATCCCTTGATTAAAACAATGTAAGACATTAAAGTTATGGATGATATCAAACATTTATGTATTTTATAAGTAATGAAAGCTTAATGTAGACTGATTTTTATTTACCTTATCCTGAAAACTAGATCTCAGGGTCCGCCCCATGATTTTCCTACATTCAACCACGACTTTATAACCATACTTATAACCAAGTTGGAGGTATTCCTCCATGGTTTGAGTTCCAAATCGTATCCTTGCATTGCATAATAACATGTTTTTTTAATATTTTTGGCTGCAATACCCTGAAATTTGTAAGGTGATACAAATAATATTCTTAAGATGTTTGGGTACTTACGATTCATGACTATAACCTCGAGTAGCCTCCCTGGCCTAACTTGTGTTGGCCATGTTTTGAAATCCTTATTTGGTTGCCTTCGAAGTGTCAGACAATCTATCATCAAAATTTTCAAGTATGTTATATACCACACTTTTCTTTAGATCTAAAGAAAATTAAAGGTATTGAAATCAAAATATTGTAATTTACCTTAGGTACCAATTATTGTTTCTCCTGATTTTTTCAATATATTTTCTTTTGCATCATCAATGATCACCTTCTAGTCCCTCTGTAGAATCGAGGGAGGAAGATCATACCTAGGGTTTCCTGCCAAGCTTCATCTATAAACATCCCGTGTATATTTTAAATATTCTCCTGCTGCAGAGGTGACTGCTTTTTTATTGAACGTGTCTACTCCAAAGAGGCAATTCCACCTCGTGCGTAAGGTCACCCCAAATATGGGCAAGGCCTTTCTCTCCAGGTGCTTATAAAAATGGTCGTTTCCTACACACAAAAATATATGATCATTATTTTAAAAATAATAATCTAGATGATTTGTGTATGAGATGGACAACATGAAATAGTTAAAATATGAAAAACTACCTGGGAGTCTTATTTGTTTTAATGGAAGTTTGTTATCGTTGACCAAAAATGTGCACAAAAGGGTCCCCATGTTGGTCACACGTCTAGCTCTAGGAAATGCAACCATATCAACCAGATCATAAACCTCATCTCCGTCACCACCTCTAGAGCCTGACCATTGTGTGGATGTCTGGCGGTGCATGCCATGGCTCCTATCTAAATTAGGTGTGGAACATGGAGAAGTAAACAATACTCTAGCAAATGTATGAAAGCATACGTCAGGACTCTGTGGTGTCTCTGCAATGACAATACTACCAAGACCAAGTTGGATAGGCTCCAAAAATATCTTTATAAAAAAGAATATGCTTTTTCATGAGATAATGTAAAAGTTAAAAAATATACTTTCATAATTGAACATATGAGTACATTAAAAAAAAACACTTTAAATTATGCTTATTACCTTATATGTGTTAAGCTATGACATAAGGAGATTGATGCTTTCTAGGATGCCAGGAGTTTGATCTGGACAGTCTAACAAGCTATCAAGTTCCTTGTTCGCTTTAATGATATTTCTTTTTATTAATACCATTGGATCAGGGGATGACTACAACCCCTCCTCATCGGTGAAATCATGATCAACATGGCCTTTCGAATACATATAATTTCAACATGAAAATCAATGTTATTTCAATTATATAAACAAATGGAATATTTGATCGCCACACAAATAAAATTATATAAACAAATAATAAAATTCACGTAAAATGAAAGTTGAATTTGATAATCATTTACATGTTCTGTGGCTCACCATTTTCCATGATCATCCTACCACATTATAATATAATTAGAACCCCCAAATATGGTTAACGATAACAAAACAACGGATTGCTACCCAAATAAAATCAACCTCAACGATGAACCTCCCACATTATTATAAAATTGGGACCATGAAATATTTAAAACATTGTTAAAGATAAAAAAAAATACAATGCAATAAGTACAATTTGACTAAATAGTCGTTGCATAAGTACCCACACACTATTATTTGATGTTTCTATTCGATTCAAATGGTAATCCACTAATAACTCTTCCCTGGGAGCTATATTTTTTTATTGTGCACAAGACTACCTGATTTTCTTCGCGTCCCTCATATATGAAATTCGGTTGCTTGTTTGTTGTCCTGGGTCGTGTGATGTTTATAAACCCTGTGATATTTCCAAAATATTTAGGCCTTCCATCAATACAGATAGTCGCTCCCTTATTTTTATCATTATTTATTAGCTGTATATAATTTGAGGCGTGTGCATATATTTTCATACTTTGCATGTATAGGACCAAACACATCCAATCATTATAATTGTAACATGGTCCGACATATTCCATCAATTCAGTTACTGTATTTTAATTTACAGATATTCCATCCATGGAAAATAGCCCCATGCCATGTAGGGAGGATGGTGCAATGCGATATGTCCTATTGTTGAGAATGAAGTCAATGTCTAACAGAGGAAATACCTTAGGTACCCATTGTTTCACCAGATGCTTATACCTGAGTGGCACATCTATGTCTCCTATTCTCTCATCATCATAAGAACATGATCCTCCTTTAGCAAGAAAAAATTCCACGCATCTACGAAATTTTCTTTTGACTTTTTCACCTTTGGTCCTTGTTTGTGTATCATATCTACTAGATGCAGTCACGTGCCCCTCTATTTTTACTAATCTTCCCTCACTCGAGGAATAAATATCTGACAGGTACCTGTTTGGTTGTACCTTCAGTCACATGTGCACGTGTTGTTAGTGAGTAGTCCATCCTCCTCCTAGTTCCAATTTTTGAACTTTTTTTTTTCTATATTCAAAGTTCTAAATAATTTTTTTATATCTTTTGTTTTGGATGCACAATTAAAGGGTGAAATTACCTAAATTAGTAGGGGCACTCATGCATGTGTATTCCCAACTTATTGAAGGTTATGAATCTTTGGATTGTTTCTTAGTATCATAATATTTCATATATGAGGATATTTGTATTCGCTAATGGGTCTCCATAGGTGGGATCCTAATTACAACTGAATAATTTTCGAAGTGGCCCTTCCCCAAGGGAAGTCACCAAAACCTTTCAAGATGAACCATTAATGGACAAAGGGTGATTTTTTTTTAATAAAATCAAATATTCTTGGAATCCCTTTGATGACTCCCTAAATGAATCATCTCCCATCCAATTCCATCAATATTTCAAAATGGAAACGAAGGTAGAAAACAAATGGTCCAAGGAAAAAGAAAAGAGAAGGATGATAGGAAATTAAAAGAGGTATAGGATATTATAGCCCCAAGATACAATAAAAAAGGTTTTTGTTTTTTATAGAAATCCAGAAGTCTCAGTTAAATCAACTTAAGCACAAAAAGAAACAAAATCTTCTAGATAGAGTTCAAGAGAATGGAGATTGAAAAGAAGGACACTTTGGCTTCAAGTAGGCAATAAAAACACCAACCGTTTTCATATATTTGTCAATTATAGTAAAAATGTTAAGTTTTTTTAGAACATAGGGAAATACAATGGAGGATGGGCAACAAACTTCCCTAAACTAAAAAATGAAGGGATAAAGTACATTCGATCTATTTTCAAAGATGATTCTCATACAAAAAATGTAGCTATAATCAAATTATCAAGATAATTTATCTAGGTGGATATCGGTGGCCACCCACCTTTTCCAACTAGCTCAAAACAATTTTCTGACAATTTTGGCAATTTACTATTTTTAACAGTTTTAACTTCTGGGGCCATTTTGAGGGCCTGAATGAAGGTTTTTTGGGATAGATATTCTCAATGAGAACCAACGACATTATTAAGCCCCCAAAAGGAATCTCCTTGAATATACCTTTCTAACAGGCTATCATACGCCTAAAATGGAGATCGTATGCAAAAGTTACGACCCCAGGAATTTGATGTACTAACTTACCAAGACGGGGCCCACATGACTTTTGGTGCTTCATCTCCCAGGGTTAGGTTTTTGGATGTATAGGTTTTTTGGCATTCCTATTTATTATAAAAATAACTTCAAAGCCTCATTTTAATCATCTTCTTGCGAATGAGTTTAACCATCACATCTCTTCTCAGAGATAAGCCACCACCATCACAACAAGCTTGTTTCCGTTGCATTTTACAGTTTCAACTTATTTCCTTATTGAATAGAAACCAGTTTTACTGTATCTCTGTTATTTTGTGTTAAGAACCTATTAATAATTTGTAGTCATTTCATTCTTCTCATAAAATCCAGATCAGTGGTATCAGAGCGGTCTGCTCCTTGTTGTCTTAATGCATGTCCCCAATGAGGTCGAAGTACAAAGAGTTGGGTCTTGAGCTTGTTTCTCTTGAGGACAAAATATCTCGCATGCCCAAGTGACCTATCATGGCAGGAGAAAATAAATATGATGGGACAGGAGATCCTTTCAAGCTTTTGATTGAGGAAGCCCTCACGCAACAAAGGAATGAGATGATGGATAATTTCGTGCAAATCCTTCGGCAGCTACCAACAGGCGACACATCTTCTTTGAGAGAAGGCACCACCCCCTTCAAGGTACATATAAACTTCGATACTCCTATATTTGAAGGTTAGATAGACGAAAATGATGTAGACAAGTGGTTGAATATACTAGAAGGCTATTTTTCTGTGCATAACTTTTTGAATAGATAAAAGATTACTTTTGCTCTCCTCAAAGACATTCCCCATGTCAAAGATTGGTGGGAAACTTTCTGTGAGAAAAAGGAAACAAAGGAAAACTCATTATTTACAGTCACGACCACTTGGGAATCCTTCATGGATGATTTTAAGGAACAATACTACCCTGTCGGAAGTTATGATGAATTGTATAACAAATGGACCACATTGCAGCAAGAAAGAGACCAAGCAGTGCCATATTTCACAAATATCTTTCATACCTTGCACACCAAGTTGGGTATCAAATATTCAGAGTGACATCTGGTGCTCAAGTATCATGACGCTTTGCATAGATACATCTAGACCGAAATGGAATTTTTGGACATCTCATACTTGGGAGCAGCCTACCGATATGCCATAAACATCGAGCAGAAGCTCAAACAAAAGACGCGAAAATTTGGACCTAGGAACCCCTCACAACAAAAGCCAGGAAAGGGAGGCCCCAACCCACAGAAAAAAGGACAGATCAAAGATGGACAGTATCAGGAAAACCAATCCATGCCGCAAGAAAAAAAGGACACCGGAAAGACAAAGAAAGATACCAGGAAGTGGTGCGACTTCCATGAGAGCGCTTGGCATAACACTTCTAACTATTGCTCAAAGAAGTCACTGGTGGATGAAGTGAAATAATCTGACATAGATGTGGGTTCAAACTCTGAGCCAAAACTAGAAAGGGGAAGATGGATTATTGATGCGGAACCCAGTGCCATTGTTGCTACCACCAAGCTCCAGCCTGGTGAACTAGACGAGCAAGAAGAAGGAGAACGCCTCTTCCATTCACATAAGTTGGTAAAAGAAACCCCTCTTCACTTCATCATGGATAGCGATAGCCAGAAGAACCTCATCTCAGTAGAGGTCGTCAAGTGGTTGGCCCTGCCGACAACACCACACCCACAACCCTACACCATTGGATGGATCCACCAAGGAAGCGATCTCCGCGTCAGCCAATAGTGCCGATTGTTGTACGACATCAAGCCCTTCAAATATGAGGTATTGTGTGATGTTGCTCCTCTTGAAGTTTGTGATGTTCTTTTGGGCCAACCTTATTTATGGAAATGTCATGCTGTATATGAGTCTAGGCTTCATAGTGTTATTATTTCTTTGAACATTAAATTATACAGGATACCTGAGGCAGTCCCACCTAGTGCTATTTCTTTGATCTATGCTAAGAAATGCAGGAAGATCATCTTTCAGATGAGGAAGTTTTTCTTCTTCGTGATTCTCTCTCAGAATAAGAGAAAGATCACAACCACATCCAGGGTCTCTGCAACCGACCTCTCCACATAGTAGAAGCAAGTAGATAAGGTCGTGGAAGAATACTCATATATCTTCTCCTCACCTACCAGGGTACCTCTTCACTGTCAGGTCAAGAACCCCATCGATCTGAACCCCGGTGCACCACTACCCAATGGGACAATCTATTGTCACTCTCTGTTAGAGAATGAGGAGATCAAGTGACAGATCCAAAAACTACTCCACAAGGGGCACATCTATCCCAACTCATCACCTTTCGGGAGCCCAATTGTGTTGTTATAGAAGAAAGATGGAACCTGGCGACTTTTCATTGATTACCAGGATCTGAATAAAATCGTAGTCAGAAACTGGTACCCAATTCCATGAATCGATGACCTCCTTGATCAACTCACGGGGGTCAAATACTTCAGTAATATTGATCTGAAGTCTGGCTACCACCATGTCCCGATAGAACAGACAGATGTATGGAAAACCACCTTCAATTCAAAGGAAGGCCTTTTTGAATGGTTGGTCATGCCCTTTGGTTTGAAAAATGCTCCAGCCACTTTCATGAGGATGATGGACGATATCCTACGACCATTCACCAATAATTTTGTAGTGGTGTATCTAGATGAAATTCTCATTTACACCAAGACTTGGGCCAAACACTTGCAGCATATTCAGCAGGTTCTGCACACCCTGTGGCAACACAAGCTATATGCCAACATGGAAAAATCATCCTTCGGCATGGACATGGTCCATTACTTGGGCTACATAATTGATCAGCATGGTGTACATGTGGATCTAGCGAAGATCCAAGTCATCCTTGACTGGCCATCCCCAACCACACTCACTAAGCTTCAGGTTGGGATTCACCATTTCTACCTCAGGTTTGTGTTGGGATTCTCCCATATTGCATGGGCCCTCAACCAAATAACTAGGGGTGGTGGTAAGGCTAAATTTGTGTGGGTTCGGTCCCAACAATAAGCATTCGACGATTTGAAGCAACGCTTGTGCTCAGCCCCAATACGCTCACTACCAGACCTACAACAACCCTTTTAGATCAAGACAGATGCTTCAGACTATGCAGTGGGTGTCGTTCTCACTCAGCACAGCCACCCCGTGGCTTATCATAGTGAGACACTATCAGATGATGTCCGTAAGTACCCTACTTACGGAAAATAAATGTACTCCATTGTGCAAGCTTGCTGCCAATGGATACATTACATTCTTGGGAAGGAGACAATCATCCACACTAATCATAAGCCACTGTAGTTCATCTAGACACAAGGAAAATTGCAGAATGATCGCCATGAAAAGTGGTCTGCATACTTTCAACAATTCCACCTCAACATCAAGTATAAAACATGAAGCACCAATCATGTCGTTGATTGCCTCAGCAGACCACCAGTCACGACACTCACCATGGTGCTAGACTCCTGCGGCCATGAGACCTCTAGATGGCCCCAACTCTATGAGACAGACCCAGACTTCGCCACCACCTACCAAATGTTGGGTGCAAACATAATTGTCTATAACTTCCATCTTCAGGATGGGTTGTTGTGTCGTTTGGGCCATATCTGTGTTCCATCAAGCGAGCGAGTGAATATGATCTGGGAATCCCACTACAGTTGGGTGGCAGGACACTTCAACGTCGAAAAGACAGTGGCGATGCTACAAAAACATTTCTATTTTCTGAAACTTCGATAGGAGGTCAACAAGAATATCAGGTCCTACACTGCGTGCACTATTGCCAAACTGACCACTAAGAAATAGGGCCTATACACCCCTCTTCCTACTCCTGACAGGCCATCGAAATCCATCTCAATGGACAACATGTCGGGCCTCCCATCCACCAAGCGGGTAAATAAATCTGTTTTTGTGGTTGTTGATCGCATTTCTAAGATGGCGATTATGGTTGCCTGGAAGAAGAAAATCACAGTAGAGGCCACTGCCAAGCTCTTTTTTGAACGAGTCTGGGTACATTTTGGAATCCCACAAACCATTGTCTCAGATCGGGACAATCGATTTCTCAGCACATTCTGGTTGAGCCTCTGGTCACTACTGGACACCAAGCTCACCAAATCCACGACCTTCCACCCCCATATAGATGGCTAAACCGAGGTCGTAAATCGAATTATTGTGCATATCATTCGCATGTATAATTCAAAGAACCCTCACACATGGGATGAGAGCCTTCTCTATGTCCAACATAGCTACAAGTGAACCCTGCATAGATCAACCGACCACAGCCCCTTTCAGCTGGCATTGGGATTCCAACCATTGGGTCCCATAAATGTTTCACTTCTCCTTGCGGTCACCTCGACCGACTCATCTCCTGCTCCAAATGAAGCTGACAAAGCCACTCGGTTCATTGAGAATATCCAACACATCTGCCAACAGGTTCAGGATATCCTACAAAAGTTCAATGACAAGTACAAGCAATGCCATGATCAACATCGGGTGCCACATAAGTTTCAGTTGGGCGACAAAGTTTGGTTGCACTTGCAGAAAGAACGCCTTACAAGACCCCTTCGGAAGCTTCTCCCACTCTGTTATGTGCTGTACACCATCACCAAGGCCATGGGGGATAATTCTTTTGAGCTCAACATTCCTCCTTTCCTTGGCCTACACCCAGTGTTCAAAGTGGATCTCCTTCACCCTTATTTCCTACCATTATTGGACACCTCAGATGTATCAGAGCAGTTGACACCAACATAGCTCAACCCGAACTGAATACAATAGGAATCCCATGATCAGATTTTGGACACACGGATCAAGGGCACTCGACAACAAAGGATCCAACTTTATCGAGTTGTCAAAGCAGGGCAGCTCCTGCACCAAGGAAAGTGGCTCACCCAGGGCCAAATTCAGTAGAAATTTCCTCATATGATGAGGGAACTCAATGCAATGGAGACCATTTCTTCCTAAGGAGGGAGGATTTATCTAGGTGGATATCGGTGGCCACCCACCTTTTCTAACTGGCTCAAAATAGTTTTCTGACAATTTTGGCAATTTACTATTTTTAGCAGTTTTAACTTTCGGGGCCATTTTGAGGGCCTAAATGAAGGTTTTTAGGGATAGATATTCTCAATTATATCCAAAGGAATGATTGATCCCCTAAAATTAATCTCCTCTATGATACCTTTCCAACGGTCTATCATACGCCTAAAACAAAGATCGCATGCAAAAGTTACGACCCCAGGAAGTTGATGTACTAACTTACCTAGATAGGGCCCACATGACTTTTGGCACTTCATCTCCTAGGGTTAGGCTTTTGTATGTTTAGGGTTTTTGGCATTCCTGTTTATTGTAAAAATTCCTTCAGAGCCTCATTGTAATAATCTTCTTGCGAATGAGCGCAACCGTCACATATTTTCTCAGAGATAAGCCATCACCATTCCAACAATCTTGTTTCTGCTGCATTTTACAGTTTCAGCTTATTTCCTTATTGAATAGAAAACCAATTTTACTATATCTCTATTATTTTGTGTTAAGAACCTATTAATAATTTGTAGTCATTTCGTTCTTCTCATAAAATATGTATCAATAATTTACAAGCGTCATCAATCTAGAGGATAATCAAACTCTTACGACAAAATTTTGAAAAGAACTCGTACGAACCCTTTAAAGTTCCAAAAATACAAAAACCCTGGACTAGATGACCTCCTTATGGAATTATTTATAGCCTGTTATGATTTTATTATAGAATTCTAATGAGAGTAGTGGAGGGATTTAAAATCATACGATAAACATTGGCAACCTTCAACACAACCTTCATCACATTGATTCCAAAATCTGACAACCCCTCTTCTTTTGAAATTTTTTGTCCAATTTTCCAATACAACTACATTACAATTTTATTTTAAATATTATCTCAATAAATATCAAAGATATCATTTCTCATCAAATCTCTCTTGAGCAGTTTCGATTCTTGGAAGGGTGACACATTTATGAGGCAGTGGGGGTTTCTCAAGGACTCCAATCAATAAATACAAGCAACGTAAGATAAATGACTATAAAAGTGGATCTTTCCAAATCTTTCAAAAAGGTGAGTTGGACCTTCTTGAGACTAATTCTTATCCATTTGGGTTTCTATCATCAATTTGTCATGTGAATTATGAGTTGTATCAATTAAGTCTCTTTTTAAATCCTAATAAATGGAGCTACATTCCATTTATTCAAACTAGAAAGAGGAATTATGTAGGGATGCCAACTATCCCCACTTCTTTTTCCTATGGAAGAAAAAGGGCTCAACAAATGCATAAAGGTATCCTCAACAAGTAGTAATTTTAAAGGAATTTATGTAGGAAACACTTGTAATTTATCTTATTTACCTTTTGTAGATTAAATACTTATATTATATGACAACAATGGGAGAGTTTTTAATAATCTAAAATATATGTTAAGAACCAAACATCAATATAGCATAGAAAAACCTCAGGAAAAGTACTCAACGCCTTGAAAAAGAGATAATTTCAGATAATAAGCCTCTTCGAGGGGGCAACCTCCTTTTACCCCACTTAAATGTTCAAGTACA
>ML818807.1:48874-85729 GCA_009831015.1 Picea engelmannii
GTTTAAATTGCACTGCTTTTATTTTGTAAGGTTATTACAAATATGGTAATAATTGGGAGGAAGGGCAAGTTATTATGGAGGTTGAAAATGTCCAAGGGTTTACCCTTAGGGTATGATATTATTGCGCATTTGTGGCATTTAACAGAAAAATGCAGTGCGCTTGCACTTCTTGCTTTCCTTGAAATAGTGCCTACTGACCTTATAACAAATTGTTGGGGGGTTGAATTTATTGGTAGTACCTCAGAATAAAGTCTCCGCAGATTGATAATAATTAATGGAGCTTGATCCTGATTGATGTCTTTGGGTCTCATTAGGAGTGGGTCGTTATTGGAGTCCTCCTGACTTGCGTCTCCCATATAGGTCATGGTTGTCCCTGGTTTGCACCACTCGGTGGTTTTTTATTGCGTAGGCTGTCTGTGTCGGGCGGGGTGTAGACTCCTCTTGTAGCTTAGTATTTTTGTCTGTGTGTAACCCGGTGGAAGGAATCCAGTGCCGTATCAAGAGTCTCGGGCTGTTTAAAGTCACAGTTCCACTCTTGCGACACATTCTGAGCCGTATCAGTAGTCTCGGGCTGTTTAAAGGCACAGTTCCACTACTGCGACTCTACTATCGGATTCTTTCATTCTGTGACAGTACTGTGCCTAACCCCTGGTGTCTGTCTCTGCCTACAGCCGTTAGTTTCCCACCTTATGTTCGGGGGCGTTTGCTTCTTGTTGTCGCTATGATATGTTGGGTCGCCTTGATTGTGTTCGTCTTCTTGCGTCTTGTTGGTTCGAGTGGTGACATAGAGTCGAGGGGGTTGTTTCTTCTACACACGCACACACACACTTAACAAAAAAAAAATTTCACCTGTTGACAAAGTAGTTGTCCTTAACTAGGAGGGTTGTTACACAAAGACACTACACAAATCCCAAAGTGTGAATAGATTTCTTGCCGTCGAACACAAGGAAAACCACCCAGTCAACGACCCATGATAAAATGTCGATTGTTGGGTTCAAGGTGACCTACCAATGATGGAAGTAGGGCTAGGGTGCATCATAAGACCAAAGTATCATGTGATTCTGAGACAAACTGAGCGTATGGCCGACATGCAAAGTAAAGATTTCTGAGGAGTGGCCGACACAGGTTGATATACTTCCTTTGAAAAAGAGCATGAGACATACGGTGGACTCTGACAGCATAGACTTAATGATGTAACACTATGTTCCAACCTGTGTAGACCTTCATTTTGTTCCTTCTGTTCCCCCTATTGTTAGTAGCTAAATTGTAAGGTACATGGTTAGATTCATTGGTAGCACCGCGATAGAGAGTGAGGAAGGATGGCTCACTTGACAAAGGAGAGTTAGGAAGGAAGGTCAACATTAAGTCTACTCACATGGATGAGCTCTAGTGCATGAAGCTCTTGTCGATCCAAGAAGAACTCTAGTCGATACAGCTAGTTGATGCAGCTAGTCGATGCAAGAGGCATCCATAATGTTCTCTATGGTGATTGGAAGATTAACTATTCGGTAGAGAAAACTCTGTAAATAGATCAACATCCTAAGGCCATGCTAAAACCAAAATTATGATTACGCAAGGACTCAATAACTTTGTGCTCCATTCAAAGGCGACACGACTGCTGCCAATTACAATATATTACTCCCTTCCTGCCCGCCTAATTTTTTGTTTTTTCATAACAAGTGAATGCTATGACATAGAGGAGGGAACGAGTGTCGCAAGTAAGCAAAACTAATTCCAACAGTGGAACGTACCTATGCTCAATGCAAGGAAATGCATGCGGGAGATGTACACTCGAGGTGATGTTCCCTCCAGGGTATAGGGTGTCAAATTGCGAAGGATATAAACAAGACTCTGCTTGGTTGAGAATGCAAACTTCTTGGGCCATGGTTTATAATGCAAAGAGAGAACCGGCTAAAGGCTCAATACCGCAAGCAAGGGCATGAGATGCAATCACAATTTAACGCCAAAAAATGTCCTTTTTTATATCTTTTAGTATACTTGGTGTGAAAAAGGGGTAAAATTGTGCCAAATAGATGTCTTTTCAAATCCAATTTACGAGTGTGAAAAAGACAAGTTCACTTGACGATCTTTTCCATTTTTGATAGTGAGTCAGAAAAGAGATTAACTAGGATTCATGATCTTTCAAATCCAATTTTAACGAGTGTGAAAGGGACAAATCACTCGGCGATCTTTTCAATTTTTAATAACGATTCGGAAAAGAGCTTAATGAAGACTCATTTTTTGGGAGTCTGTGGGTAATAAGGCCACGTGTGCATGAATGAGAAATGAGGGTCATTGTAAATTCATGTATCAAATTCTAATGGACTCCCGGTCCTAAGGAAAAAACTCGGCATGGGCACCAAATGACAAAGAGGTTATAACTAGGGTACCCATGTTTGGTAAGTCTCTACCATTTATTAATGATGCTATGATAGCATATGGAGGTTAATGCGTCACAATAAATGGGTTTGTACCTAAGGTGTAAAAAGTGGTAATTGAAGGATAATGCAAAACTACACGATGTAGTGAATACTTATCCTATATTCTAGGTTACGAATATACCTGCCTTAGGAGACGAACGACCAACCATAACGTTGAAATATGTAAGAAAATTGAGTTGAAGCTACAAAAACCAACTTGAAACCATTTTTGAATTAGTCCATAGAAAAAATAATAGCATAAAACTATATCAAATTGGTAAAAATGATTTATAAATAGTAATAAAACCAATATTTACTATGTCATTTTCATTTTCACCCAAAATAGTGCAATTTGGACTAACATACTTCCAGAATTCAAATGACGATCGTGGGAGCAATAGGCAGCAGAATCACAAACCATCTGGTCCAGGTGA
The DNA here is from genome assembly GCA_009831015.1 of Picea engelmannii. Taxonomy (NCBI): domain Eukaryota; kingdom Viridiplantae; phylum Streptophyta; class Pinopsida; order Pinales; family Pinaceae; genus Picea; species Picea engelmannii. Next base: position 51,729 of record ML818807.1, read on the forward strand.
CTCTTCATCCCATCCTTTTCAAATTCAATGGTTTACAATTTTGAATTAGGCTCCATTTTTTTAGTTTTTAAGGGCGCAAATTGGGTTTTTCGGTATACATGTGTTTCTACTAATATGTCATGTATATGACCAGATATATGCCCCTATGTGAAGTATTGGAAGGATATATCAGGCCCTACTCGCAACTATTCTTGGATAACCCGCGTATATGTGCCCAAAATGGCAAAAAATAAGCTTCTAACTCAAAAATTGATTTGGTATTTGCAGGATGATGTTGGAGTGGAGGGAGAGAGAGAATGAGGAGGTAGATGCAATAGTGGAATGGGATCCGGTGGCTCAAGTGGCATTAAAAAGATGTGGTCTATATAAGTTTTGGGCTCTGAAAGGAATGAGGGCCCAAGTGAGGTTGTTGGAAATGTTGGTAGGATATTGGGATCTAGATAGCGAGAGATTTATCCTTGATGGACAACCATTAAGGATCAAAGTAGAGGACATCTACTTCTTGACAGGAGTTTCACGCCAAGGAGAGGTCGTGGACCTCAAGTCACGCAGGGCCGGGAGTGGGATGAAGGTCGAAGAATACATCGAGGCCCACTGTGTTGCAGGGACTCCCATGGTGGGAATTCAAATCCCTATTCGGGCTATAGGTAACCTCAGTCTGAAGATTATTTTGCTCCTGCTTAACAGGATCATAGGGTTGACCTTGGTGCACCAAGCATCAAGATTGCTTATGTTTTACGCACTGGAGTGTGCGATACCTACTGTGTACAATTGGTGTACCTCACTACTGACCAATATGAAAGGTCAACTGACAGAGTGCAAGCAGGGGGTAAAGTGAAACTTTGGGTTTGACTCTATCCTTTGTAGCTTCTTTTTCAAGCGGATCCCAAGCCTGGGACCTAGAGTGGAGATCATTCCTAGAGGGCCATGTGATCCAACTATGGTGCAATGGATTGAGGTCATGAGACGGTAGGGGGGGGGGGGTAGGGTGGTGACACCCTACAATGATGATTTTTTCTTCTAGTGGAGGAGACAAATCATAGCTCTAGATGAATATCCCTATGCAAGAATTGATTTCAGAGGTCATCCTGATATGCTGCTTCCACCAAGAACAGCCTACGATGCCATAGGTAAACAATATTTTTTATATATTTCATTTTTTGCATTTAAAAGAACACACACACACACACACACACACACACACACACACACATATATATATATATATATATATATTGGATGGTGTTTTAAAATATTAACTCGATACTTGTGTGGTTGTAGATGTGGGTCTGCAACAACCAGAGGGATTCCTACGACATAGGTGGAGGCACCGGGAAGATGAGGCAGTGGGAGGAGAGGCAGAGAGATTCCTTCAGAACGTGCAGGGAAACCTGTTGCGTTTGACACATAGGATTCCTATGGTTCAGGTGGAGGATCTACCTAAAGCCATGCAGAGGAAGGTTGTTGGTGTACCTAGAGCATGGGTACAACTCTTCCGATGTCTCACCAATGCCGTGTTTTGTTATCATGAGACTCATCCGGCACCACAGGCATAGATGTAATGGGACATGTATATTGGATGTATATTTATTTTTGAGGGTTTTAGCCCCAATTTTGTAATATAAAACACCATATTTTTTGGAAATATATAAAGAAGGATGTTCGACTGTACTTATATCTTACAATGTGTACATTGATTTAATGGTTTTCTTTTCTTTATTAATGAGACAAATTCCAATTCAAAACATAATTAGCGTAGGCATCGGATACATGATTAGAACTTATAGGAATGTGAAAGTATGTAATAAAATCAAATTGTTGTTCTAAAAGACGTACCCGTAGGAATCGAAAGAGTAACGTCGAATTATGCACATGGTAACGACCGTTCAACTGACATACGACTAACTGAGAATCCAGGTGCACCTCTATAGAGAGAATACCATGTGAGATAGCATCACGCAATAATTCTATGATGATGCTGTACTTGAACACATTATTCGTGGATGGCCCTAGGCATACGACGCTTGAAGACACCAACAGACCCTCAGGCGAGTAAATCACACAAGGGGTGGAAGCTAAGTTCCATGTATGACGACTAGCTCCGTCTGCAAATCCTACGTAGACCGAAGACTCCATTGACATCTGCCAACAAAAGGGAAAACTCGATAAGCAAGACAAAGAAAAAAAAGGGGAAAAGGTGTATATACACTAAATTTACATTAGTATACAAAGGGTTTTGCCCAAGCCTAGGGCTCCAGCGTAATACCTTTTTAAGTAGAGCCCATTTCTGGGCTCAGCCAATTTATTCCCTTCATAATATTCCAACTCGTAGGCTCCTTTTTCTAGAACACGTCACACGATATAAGGACCGTGCCACATGGGTTTAAACTTGCCTGCCCCTAGCGGTTATTTGGCTTGGTCATACAAGAGGACCAAGTCACCCTCAGCATACAACCAGGGACAGATAGACTTATCATATTGAACCTTGACATACTTCTTTTTTGCCTCGATAGCCATAAAGGAATCCCGACGTTGCTCGTCAAGACTCTCTAGGTGTACAAGGCATTGCTCTAAATCCGAAGTGTCAGATAGGAGCTTAACTTCCAATTTGACATAAGGGATTTCACATTCAACGAGAAGTATCGACTCCACACCGTGTACTAACTGAAAAGGAGAAAAACCAGTGGAAGTCTTAACTGAGGCTCAGTATGCCCAAAGTGTGGGATATAACATGATGTGCCAGTTGGAATTGCTCTGACTAATGTTTTTTTGCAAGATGGTCTTGAGAGACTTATTGACGGCCTCTACTTGCCCATTTTCCTGGGGGTAATAAGGAGACGAGTGATCATGTTTAAACCCTAGCTTAGACGCTAGTTCTATCATCATTTCATTTTGAAAATGACTGCCATGATCAGTGAAAATCTCACTCGAGATACGGAACCGGGTGATAATTTGGTTGAATACGAAAAAAGCTACGGTCTTCCCATCGGATTTCACGGTAGGCATGGCTTTGGCCCACTTGGTGAAGTAGTCGACAACCACGATAATCTGTTGATGCCCCCCAGTCGAAGTTGGGTTGCAATCAACGAAATATACTCCTCACTTGGTGAAGGGACCGATGGTAATGACTGGGTGAAGAGGGGTTGGGTGTGAGTGCATTTTTTGAGTGAACACCTGGCAGGGGTGACACTTCTTAACCACTTCAATACAATCTTTAAAGATGGTGGGCCAGAAGTAACTGGCTCACAAGATTTTTTGGGTTGTCGCAAGCTCGGATAGATGACCACCATAATCCCCTTTGTGGAAATCATTAAGGATGAACTCGGCTTCCTTGTGAGTTAAGAAACAACATAAGATACTGTCTATTCCTCGATGATACAAAGTGTCACCGATGATTGTATACTTTTTGTCTTGGTATCTAACATACCGTCAATCATCTCGCGAGAGATGCTAAGCAAACTTCAAGGTTTGAAGATATAAAACAATATCTCCATACCAAGGGTTGGATGACGAGACGAGGAAAATGTGTTCATCTACGAACGAATTGACATGAATAATATCTTCATCTAATCGTGGGAAATTGGATATTAACTTTGCAAAAAATAGTGATTTCTTGGACTTGGCTGAAGAAAAGTCGAGTTCAAATTCTTGTAAGATGACGATCCATTTATTATATTTTCCGCCTATGATACGTCTAGTGATGACATATTGAAATGGATTAACATCGACAACCACAATAGTTTTTCAAAGCAATATATAGTGTCGTAAACGTTGGATTGCATGGACGATAGCCAAAGCTAGCTTTTCAACGTGCAAGTAATTACGTTCAGGATCGACTAAATTTGACTAAGATAGTAGATGACATGCTCGTGGAGCTCATCATCCTCCTGAACTAGAACCATACCAATGGTGTCTTCAGACGCGACAATATACAACAAATAATCTCTACTGTAATCAAGAGATTTTAGCAGAGGGGCCGATACCAAGGCTTTCTTTAAAGCGTCAAAATACTGTTGGGCTCACTCATCCTAGATAAGCGTGGTGTCTTTCTTCAATAGGTGCATGAAACCCTTAGTGATATTGGCATAATTTACAATAAACCAACGCAAAAAGTTAGCTTTCCCCTGTAAACCTTGAAGCTATCTAATCGTGCGTGGGGGATGCAACTGAAGAATTTCCTCAACCTTAAGTGGGTCTACCATGATCCCTGTCTCGGAGACTAAGAATCCTAAGAGACAGCCAGATCTAATGCAAAAGATGCATTTACGAGGATTGAGTCGGATTCTATAATAGTGACATCTTTCAAAAACCATTCAAAGGTGCATAGCATGATCCACTCTCTTGCAAGAGTGAGCAGCAAGATCATTGAGGTAAGCTTCGACTATGTGTTTGAGATCATGAAAATTGAAAGTCATGGCTCTTTGGAAGGTTGCTTCGACGTTTTTCAGGCCGAAAGGCATTTTATGGTATGCAAACGTGCCCCAAAAACATATGAATGTCGTCTTCTGTTGGTCTTTAGACTTGATATGGATTTGGTTATAGCCTGAAAATCTGTCCATAAAAGAAAATATTTCACTTCTTGCACACTCATCGAGAATCTGATCAATGAAAGGCGTGGGGAAGTTGTTTTTAGGACAGGCCTTGTTCAGGTCACGAAAGTCCATACACACGCGAATGGTTCCTTTCTTTTTATTCACGGGAACGGGGTTGGATACCCATTCAGTCAAGGGAACCAGGTAGATAAAGCCGCCATTAAGTAGCTTCTCTACCTCTACCTTAATAGTGGGGGCCTTCCTAGGATTAACAAATCTAAGACGTTGACGAATAGGTTTAGCATCTAGGTAAGTCTTAATCTCATGTTCGACAATACGTGGGTCGATGCTTGACATCTCTTCATATGACCAAGCAAATACGTCTCGAAATTCATTGAAGAGGTTGGTGTAGATCAGAATCTCTTCTGGAGAACAATCTGCACCTATATTTACATTTTCAATCTTGCCAGGGGTACGAGAGATGTCGATCTGGACGATAGGAGAAATACTCGCCATATTCCCTTCGGCATAAATGCCATGTGTATCAAGTGGGACTACGGCGTGACCGACTATCTCACTCAGGGTAGATCTAAAATCATCTTGCTCAATTCTTTCAAGACTTGGGAGAAAATAATATCGATGATGCATATCGTCCCAAGGTATTTCGAAAACATTCATGGCTTCAAGGATGGCTTCGTCTAAAGGAAAAGTCTCATCCAAGAAATCATGTGAACAAGATAACGAAGTGGACCACACGGGCCTAAGAACTGGATCCTCCTCGACCGTCTGCGAGGGAATATGACCAGGATCAATATAAGATTCAATGATAGCTTGATATGCAATCTCTGCTGCCGATAGTGGCATAGCCATGCCATCATGTGATTGACCTTCAATCGACGAAGTCGAAGAAGGTAGGGTCCAAGGGTCACTAAAATAAGAAGAGCGGAAAGGGATGGACCTCTCTACTGAAGCGAGCATACTGGACATGGCGTAAATGTGGTGAGTTGGTGTTGAGAAGTCAAAAGTACCCATGAGGGAAGAATACATTCCGACACTGATATTCTTAGTTTCCAGCTGAGAATTGTTGATCACAGGGATCGACAGTCCAACATATGCGTTCAGTCTAGAGTACGCAAAGGATAACTGGTCGATCATCACAATATCCCCCTGATGAGGAAAACAAAGCGTGCGGAAAACGGACGATACGACGATGACCATAGCATAAGTCCAATTGTGACCTAGTAACAGGTTATAATCGAGAAGTGCATCAACTACCTCTACTTCCACCTCTATCGTTTTCCCACCTAACTGGACCAGAAAGGTGGGGAGAATACCATGAGGGCGGAAGGAATGACCGTCGAATGCGGTCAACATGGTCGACGACTTTGAAAGGGTTGGAGAATAAATAGCTTTCCAACAGACTAAGGACATCATGAAAGTGGCAACAACTTCATCAATGACCACTCGTTTGATGGTATATTTAGAATACTCCACATGGATTTGGAAAGACACATGGTAGGGTAAGCGAGGCTTCACGTCCATGACATCAAACTTGATGATCTTCGAGCCACTAGGTTCTAGAGCTCTTAAGGTAGAGAGTAAGGCATTCCTCTGTGATGGACACATATGGAGTACCTCCAAAGTAGACATCACGCAAGGTGTTTGGCCCAGATCCTCAACAATAAAGTAGTTCTGGGAGGTTCTAGCATTAGGGTTATGGGTAGAGCGCTTGAATACTCCTTTTAGAATACGAGGCAGTGGCTCTGGTTTCTTGATCTATAAATTTTTCTTTGGGGGTGTAGGAGGAGCTTCTAGGCTAGTACTAGCTTTTAAAAAGCCGTAATCTCGAGAGCGATTGGCATATCAATTTTTTCATCGACCATATTGATACAAACATGGTCACCATCTTGCGATGGTGGGTTTTGACTCCCACCAGGCGCATTTCTGACGTTCGAAGAAATCGAGGCTAAGTGTTGGTTGTGAGGAAAAGGATTCATTAGCACAGTAGGAAAAAGATTTAAAAGCCTCACAGCCTCTGCAAGTTTGGGGCATAAGTGTGTAAGGTGATCATCCGCACAAAGTTTACAAGGAAACTTAACCTTACGCTTTTCTTTCGTGACCTCTCCAGCATTATCATTCTATTTTCCATTATTATTCTTGTCCTTGGGTTTATTATTCCCACCTCTATGATTATTTCGACATTTCCATTTATTCCCATCCGACTTCTGGTCATCATTTGGGTTTTTCGATGACTGCACGGAATGTACATCTGTCGATTGGGTGGGTTTGGAGGATCCAGATGTAGCTAGTCCTCCGGCAGACTTCAATGTCGGGTCTGTAGACTTTACATTGGTGGACCCCACAATGCCATCGACATGGGTCCCAGGACCCTGTCTAGGATCATGAGTCTACCGTGGTTCATCGGGAAGAAGGTGGTATAACATCCCAGACTGGGCATAGATCAAATCGAATTGCTGGGCTCTAAAAATAGCCTCTTCTTCGATGAATACCCTGGAAGTAGCAACATCCTTTGAAATAGGAGTGTGAAAAGACTTTAAAAACCATTCTAAAATAAAGGCCAAGGGTATGGGAGTCTTAACTAATCATCTTCGCCTACGCCATTCCTGGATATGGTCTAAAATATGAGTGTTGGAACCCTGGCGTAAAGTTGACAAAAGTTCAAGGCCAACATCGTAATGAATGGGTAGTTGAAAATGGTTAAGAAAGGCTAGCACTAACTATTGAAAAGACCCATATGTCCCCCTAGGTAGCTCAATATACCATTTTGATGCAATCCCGATAAGAGTGCACTGAAACAATCGTAATCTAATAGAATCGTGATTCAAAGAATTCGATGAGCACCAAAGGTGAAAAGTAGTGACGTGATCACTAGGGTCATCGCCATTATTACCCTTAAACTTTGGAATGTCTGACAGAAGCTTGGTGGGGATAGGGGTCCATGTGGGATCATGACTCACTGGGTCGTTCATTAGTTTAAACAAATCTGGCAGATTAAGCGTGGCTAGAAAGGGAATACGGGGCTGCAATACTTGACCCCAGCCTCCTGCAAATGACTGAGTATTAGGAGCTGCATTCCATCCAGGATTCTGGTAAGGACCAAAACCTTGTCTGGAATTAAAAGACCCTCGTCTAGGCGGATTCGTGAAACATGGATTGGGCATCATTCTAGTAAGAATGTTTTGATAAAGGTTATGAAAATTGCCCCCAGTTGGATTAGCTCCAAACTGAGGGTTGTTGAAACTGCCCCCAACTGGATTATATCTAGGTTGGGGGGTGCCCAAGACATAAGAATGACCTCCTCCGGGTGGGAATCCAGAGGATTGAAGTGGATTCATTATGCCAAAAGTATTAATCAAATTTGGCACCGAGGGGATATGGATATAGGGCGGAACTTGTTCGCCATCTTGGTTGTTCCATCCATCCATAGAAGGATTTGACCCAGTATTAAGGAAGGGGACACTTCCTACATTAATATTTTCTTGGGGAACATGAGAGTTACCAAATGAAAAGGGAGTGTAAGGAGGTGTAGTGCCCCCAGGTCCAAGACTAGCATTATGGCCAGCAGTTGGGATGGCAGTCGAAAACTACGAAGTGAAACTTGGCATACCATAAGAAAATGGACTAGTAGCCATGGGGATGGTCTGAACATTGTAACTCGGCGAGTGACCAAAAATCCCAAAAGGGTTAGAGGCAAGAGACGAAGCATTGACTACGGGCTGAGCCATAGTACTAGTGTAGTTCTCTGGCACTACAACTGTAGCAGCTGGAGGTGTCGAAGAAGTGAAATTAACTATAGTGAGATTGGGAGTTGATGAAATCCTAGTGTTATGAAGACTAGACTCAGTACTCATCCTTGTGGGATCACAAGTATGAAAAGTGGATGTGTGTGTACCACTCTCGATAACTCTATGCCTTTTAGAAGTCAATAGCTCGAAAACCAGTGGTAACCGTAACAACCGACGAGACCTGCGAGGAAGCTGGTTCGACTCCATGATGACTTATGACTCTCAACAAATAAAAACATATCCTAAGGCCAACTAGTAATCAAAGAGAATACCAAAAAGTCAAACGACCAATATGCATGCAAATGGGCTAAAGTGGCTGAGTGGCCTCCCTCGCTAAAGAAGGTATGCTTCATCCAGGAGGGACCTGATACTCCCTACTAAAGTTTGGAGGTAACATAATCAGTTATAAGGGCCCTCGTAGGATTAACAACCAGTCGGTCAGATCCCCTCGGAGAGGTAATCCTCCATAAAGGTTGTGTGTTGTTCGACCCCTATCTGGCTCAACATACAAGTAGAATAACCCCTGCAAGTAACCTATGAGAAACCTAAGTCAGGAAACTAATCAACTATTGTATAACCAATGCACAGGTGAAAAATCACAAGTCTGTATTACCCTATGGGCAGGGTAGAAAAGCCTGAAACCTTGAAAGTTCCACCTCTCACAGAGGTATGGATACTAGAAAGATCCCCAAATATGAATAAATGCACAAAAATATCTCTGATGCTAGGTGAGTATCCAAGTGTTATCCCTTCAACAAACTTCGTGCGACCTTGTGCTTAACTCTGGTGTGAGCAGAGCCTCCTGATATTACCAATTATACAATGGATTTCTCAACTCCCTGTCTCAGACACATACATTGATTTAATTGCCTTGGATAAGTTTACTCACAAAATCCTATTCCAACGCATTAAATCCTAGGCTAGTTTGTGTGCCCTAAACAATAAAATCATTACTAATCAATTTTAGTTTAAAGCCTAAATTTTATTGGCCATGATTACTCAAAAAGGTATGGAAATGAAACTCATGGTGTTATAACTTTGCATGAAAATAAAAATATATATAATGCAAAGCCTAACTTTAAATTTTTAGTGAGTGATATGCTAGATAAAAGAAGTGCAATCTTCAAATTTAACACTACAACTCAGGAGTAAAATGCAATCTTTTGATAAATGTGCTAAGCTAATGATAAAGGTTCCAAGACAAAAATACCAACCAATGCAAAATGATTATATTTTTTTGTATTTTCAATGTATTAAAAATAAAATGCATGGACTGATAAGCGACTTGATATATAACTTCTACTATGTATAAAAGAAATCACTCGAGCAGAATACCAAGTAGCTATGCATACAACCCAACTACCAAGGAAAAATAAAAAATGAAAAACAAAGAGAAAGACACCACCCAAAAATTCAACTCCAAACAAGTTTCCTGTCATCCTAGATAATCTCAACAGGCACCACAAAGATCTAAGAAGGCTCAGTGATCCTCAAAACCTATCCAACAGTCACTAAACCAAGAAAGAAAGCTAGGGGAAGTGGTATATGCGACTCTTCAAGAGGAAAGGGCGTATATACACCTCTTGCAGTGAGACAACAAGCATGTATACACCTCTTGCAGTGAAACAACAAGCGTGTATACGTGATTGTCAAGGAAAAAAGGGCGTATATGCTTTAAAACAAGGCCAGGCAAGGGTAAAGAGATGAAAACTCAGACCTAGAGTGAACAAAATCTATCTGGTAGTGATACGACAAGAAACACAAAGGAAAAAGAGAAAGGTAAGAAGAAAAAGGTACTTCAACCCTTAGAAGGAATATCTCTCCCCAGTGGAGTCACCATTTCTATTACAAGGGAAAAAATCTCTATGGCCAAGGGTAAACCACAACAGATAGGTATGACTGTAGAAATCAACTCAATTCCAACATGTGTTATATAAACTAATCTGCAATATGAGGTAGAATCCTACCTCGATCCAATCGTTTGATGTTGTTCCATCATTGAGCACTTTGACCCAAATCTTTACACCTGCAAGAAGTTCTCAACAAACAAGTGATGCAAGTATATAGTGACAATATATAAAATGAGTTAGCACATCAGATAGCACAATCCATTAATAAACATTACAAACATGCCCATGGATCATATATTTGTAAGATATCGATAGGACGAGAAAGGAGTATTTCTATTAATAATTGATCAACAAAAGTATCAACATTACAGATTTCTGTGTTGGCACGGTTCAAAACCAAGAAACCAATTTCCTTCCAACTGGGTCTCCACCACTTCAATCCTCCACCAAAGGAAAGCTCATAGCAAAGAGGTAATGAGGTCCTCTCGACAATAAGGAAAGAGCTTGGGGGATAAACACTGTGTTCAGACTTGAGGGACAAAGGGATGCAGACTCAATATGAAGTAATTTCTCCATAGTAACTTTTCTCTCAAAGTTAAATGCTTTCTCTCCTTTTCCATAGCTCAAAATTGTGCTCTTATAGCCTCCAGAATGCAACTGAAGGGTCGAGTCAGAACGTTTCTAGTATATGGAAGGCCAAATATCAGAGATCTTCTATCGTGACATGGAAACCTGACCTCATTTTGTATTTTCTGGCACAAATCTCGATATATGTGAGCTATAGTGGATCAACAAGCATATACGCATCTTGAAAGGCAGTTAGGGAGCGTATATGTGGAAAAATATATATATTTTGGCTCTGGATTTATCAAAAGGGTGTTGATAAGTCTGCATAGGGAAATGGAAAAAGGCCCTCTGTGCAAGATAGAAATGGTGAGGCAAATCTTGCTATAACAGTGGAACCATCTACTAATATTTTTGTTTCTTGTGACCCACCAGTGGAGTGAAGGGATCTTCAAAAATATATACTATATTAGAGGATGAGGGTTGAATGTCCTTGAATATTGTATCATTCCTTGTAATCCATATAATACCCCATAGGATGTGCAAGGGAACGAGAATCAAGTGTTTTTGGGTTCCTCTATTTTTGAAACATTCGTTCCAAGCCTATTCCAACAACTCTCTTTCCTATTATCCACTAAAGAACAAGGTATTTATAGCACCATGTACTTGACAAGTGAAATTCTTGTGGAGAAACACATGATTGGTTGTGTTAACATTTTATCTAGATAAAGTGTAACATACTTGGCCACCTAGGTCGGGTCATGCTACCAAAAATATTTCATGCTCTGATACCATATTGTGACATCCCCAAAATCCAATTGGGCTATGCCACATAAATTTTTGGAACTGTATGAAAATTAAAACATATACACATAAAAAATCTTGCGGAACTTTATATATAAAAAATAAAACAGACAGATACATTCTATAAATGCACAGATTCATATGGAAATAATAGTAGCATATACATGTAGCATAGACAGGAAATACCCATAAATATAAAGACAGGTATAAACCACACACATGAAGAACCCATAAAAATAAACACATAAATAATAATGCAACATGTAATTTAACACACAATTGACACTTATGTTGGTAAGAATATCACCAACTGCATGCAAACCTTCCATAAACCTCCCATCCTTAGACTATGTTGCTCATCACTCTCAGTAGTGGGTCACCCTCGAGCTAGGACTAAACTCCACCTAGGTAAAGGGATTCCTAACTAGGATGATGTGTCTCAAACAACAGGAAAGACTCCGTCACAGGTGCCAACTCAGACTAACAACCTACAATCCCTCATTCCCCACATACATGTCCCACCCCAGGAAGTGTTCCCCTTCTCTACTCAACAGTCCCTCGACTTCCCCACTTCCCTTCCAGGGCTTCAACAACATGCCAGACAGGAAGTCTCAGAGCCCTGTAGTTGTAGTTTAGCACCTTCGAGAAATCTATCCCCAACAATTCTCTCACCTAGAGAGAAATTTCTCATGGGCCTCACCACCCGCCTCTTCAGTATCCCATGGGCTTGACAACCCACCTCTTCAGTATCCCACGGGCATGACAACCCACCTCTTTAGTATCCCATGGGCCTAACAACCCACCTCTTTAGTCCATCTCCCAAGCTAACCAGGTACAGGTACAGGTATGGGTACTGGTACATGTACGGGTATGGAAACAAGTACATGAAGGTATAGAGGATAGGTGAATGAGTGAGTTAATGATGATGGAATGAATGAATGGATGAATCCATCCCCAAAAATGAACTAAGTCCAAGTTATATGTATGCATGTTCCCAACTTGACACTTGTCATGTTGAGAGCTACTTTGGTCCACTTGTCTCCATCCTTAGAACTTAGGATAAAATAATTATCCATACTTTATACTTTAAGGAATATTAATATGATATTCCTTTTTAGCTTAAGCTCCCTAGCTTATCCCCTTATCCTTAAATTTTATCCCCCCCTTTCCCTAACTAGTGGAGTTTAGTCCCCCCATACTCTTTTATTGTGGTCGGTCTACACACAACGATGTATTATATTAATGATGAGACATATACAAAAATAGTCTCACTAGCCTTTAGCATCTAGGCTCTCTCGCCTAATTCAAAACATAAGCCTCCTGGCTTATAATAACTGGCTCACCATCCTATAAAACACAACATATACACAAAGGCTCCCTGGCCTCAAAATTGTGCGCACTTAAGTTTGTTGCATGCAGTATCCTGGAATGTGCACACTTCATCACTTTAGTGCATAGTACATGTGCGCACTATACCATGCAAGGTTCATACAAAAATTATATCAAACAAATCACCAGCTTATAAGAATTTTTACATTTACATTTACATTTTGGGGTTTAGCCTAGGTGTAATACAATCCCCTCCCTTTATTTATGCATTGTCCTTAGTGCATTATATACCATGTACCATTCAAATTCTTTAAAAATATCCAAGCTTTAGCTATTGGAAGCTTGTTATCCATCTGGTGGTCTACTTTCCAGCACCAATTCTTGTATTCATACTATAACTAAAAGTCAATTGCTCTATTCCATAGATATTCTTCCAGGAATAATTCAATTCACTATTCCATTTGACACACCCTCCTTATGGAAGCTACCATGAAATGAGCATCCTTGGGTTGCCTCATCCTTGTTGCACTCACCCTTCCAGGCTCAAGCATCCCTTCACTACTACGTAGTCCTTCAACGATCCATCTTGCCAAGGATTTCACACACAAGGAGAGCGCTAACTCATTACCAGAACCCCACCAAGGTTCTACAATTATAGGGCTTTAGTGTCCTCAACAATAATTGTTCTTTCCCAACATTCCAACTTTAATCAAGATTATCCCATCTGCATCACACACATGCAGTTATAATGAGAGAACATTATAAAAATTCCATTTTAGAAATCAAATTAATTTCATAAGGAATTCAAATTTTCCCAAAATATGAAATTCCATTTCATAATTTTTTTTATTGTTGTTGCGATAATAGAATGTAGTCTTCCATCTAGATTTCAGCAAGAACCATGCTGAATACCATTTTTCCTGCAATGATTCTATCTTGCATACAACCAATAGATTGTCAATATTTCATGTACATCACGTTTTAATTGCAATATGTACAAAAACCTTATGCAACGATCTTAGAATTGCCTACGCCTAGCAATCCAATCAAAACTACCAAACAATTTATTAGATAGAATTACTCATCATTCTATGCCTATGCTTGTTCGCAATTGATAACAATAAGTTCATTTTTTTTTTGTTTGTTAATTTGTGCAAGACCTGTTGGCTACGCGATTAACCTGTGGCTTGAGAAACCGTGACTCAGGGGCATCTAAGCCGTCAAAATCACCCGGGGATCGCACCCGGCCTGAGCCACACCAACCCTTAACATGGTTGGATTTTTTTTCCCCGCAGGTTTCGAACCAGTGACGTTACAATCACGGAGTGGCTTAACAACACACTCCGTCACTGACTTTCCTACACCTCGAGGACTAATAACAATAAGTTCATTATTTCAATTTTCTGAACAAATTATTTTCTATAGTCACTATTCATGTGACTACCTGACTTGCAACTTTCCTGTTGCAATGTCTAACAGTTCCTGAAATGTTCTCATCTCCACGAGTTAGCAACATTTCTTTTGTTAGTATAATTATTTCCATTCAAAAGCATATATACATGCACTCACAAAATGCATTCAACAATTGCATTTAAGTATACAATTCTATCATGTATGATTGCAACTCTACCACTTACTAGACATGAGTGCAACTCTCAATGCCTATTTATTCAATTCACCTTTGCATTTATTTTTAGAATGATATTTATCTAAGTCATGTATCTCACCATTCATAAATTGGAAATCTGGCCAATGTCTTTCCACATTCTCCACACACTTCCCATTATCTTCTCAATTACTTGGATGCCTTCCTTTTCGACCCGAACACTACACCAAGAGTACAATTCTATGGTCTTCATTAGTGTTAGCAAAAGGGTTGCAATCCAAGCTTTACTTAAAGGTAGGAATCTCATTGGGTATTTGTGTGGTACATAACCTTTCTATATCCATACCTTGCCATATCCAATCATGTCCTGGTCTCATACATGACTAGATTTCTTGGCATCATTCCTATAACAAGTTATCATCTTTTATTTCTTTGGTTATTACCTCATATCAAATTGACATGACATTCTACTATGTCAGTGTGTGCATTCAAAAACTAAAATATTTGATAACTATAATAGGCCTCTAGCCTTTACCACACCTAGTGGTAACTTATTCATGTTATATCACTTAAAAAATACCATACTGCATATTAGAAAAATTCAATTTGGGGAAATTCTTACCTAAATTTCCCTTTGGAAATTATGCAACATAATTTCAAAAGAGATATACTTACCTTCATAGATTCCATTAAACGAATCTAAAGCTACCTGATTAGTTGATGACAGTAGAAGATTTCATGCCTCTTTATTAGTCCTATAATCAACATTTCAACTTTTTGTTGCTTCCTTCCATATGAAACAACATTATTAGAAACACTTGCAAACATGCAAGCATTCTCACTTTATGGCTGTCCCAACAAGCCATAACATACTTGCTACTATAGTAATTGTAACAACTTGTTTATCTCTGTATCACTTTTCCTTGTTTATCCCAAAAGTCTTCAATCCTTCTGGATTCCTGAATCTTCATGTGCTCTTCACAGTAACCATTGTGCATGATTATTTATGACTTGAGCACTTTCTAGCCAAATCACTCTTGGTTGCCTTTTCTTTTCCAACCAAATACTAAATTGATATTAACCTTAATCTTTTATTTATTTCCTGGATCCATATCCCAACTCATACTTGGATGAATTATAATCTCAATCATGTTGTCTTATAGACTTTAGATCTTCAACATCCCTTTACTTTTCATACTGAACTACTTCAGCTCTTTCTTGAATTAATACTTTATTATTTGAGTTTTCTTGCACTCTTCTATTCACCTTGCCAACTAGCCTCAAACTTGGCTTGCATAACCAATCCCTTAACATACTATAAGGATTAATATATTCCTCCTTCTCTAGCTGCATATAGTTAATTAAAAGTACTTAATAATGGTTTTAATTTACCATCATAATTTCAAGTGATACTTCTACCTCTGGAAATGTCACTCATGTCTCTATGCCACTTGAGATGGATTCTTCTCAGGCACCATCTCTTTTGCATTCAAAACCATGTATAGAACCATTTTCTTCTTCATGGATCCTTACTAACTCTCTATAGAGATTCGTTTCACTTTTAAGTCTTTCTTGGCTTTGACATCTCCATGCTATTGTGGAAATATCTTCAATACCATTGGAATGCATCAAAAATCCTCTACTATTCTTTCTTTCCCTCTTGGAGTGTTTTCCTGCTATCCCATTAGCTTGATATTTACCTCATGATTTATTCTTCCATTATCCTAGGATGTTCATGGACTTGCAACTACATATTATGATTATATTAATTTTCAACATTCCACTATTATTTGGATTCCTCTGATCCAACTCCTACATGACCCAATTATAATTCCAGTCATGTTTTTTGAGTAACCTTCGATAGTTAATACCAAATTCCTTCTTAAGTCACTTGATTTATCCCTTCCTTATCTGATCATACCAACACTTGTATTTTATTGATGACTATTACTTTCTCCTATCTTGACCAATCCGATTTCAACCTGCCTTGCATAATCCCCTTACATCATGCCATAACGATGCACCTATGCCTCAACTGACACTCCTTACTTAAGTGCACCTTAATTTATTTACCCTTGAAGTCATGTCATTCATACCATGCTTCCACTACACACTCTGATAACCATAAGGGAAGACTTAATTGATAATTACATAGCTAATCCCTGGATATGATGCACTCTTTATCCATATATGAATTAAGCCTCTTTCATTATCTGATTACTACCATTATGATAGTCAATTCATTTTTATAATAGATCCGACTCCAATGTATTGCTTAATATGTATATTGGTTTCTTTAGGAGTGAATGTAATTTCACTAATTCATTCACTATATGATCTATTCCTTTTCCCATATTCCATTTAGTACTTGACTGACATGAGTGGACTTCCTGTAGTGGCTTCCCAAGACTTTATGGTTGCACCCAGATTCATACCTTAACATTTTGTAGTCTTGGATTTTGATAATATTATGAAAGGTTTTTTTTTGTCATAACACTCTTTTCCTGAGTACCTCTACTTATATATAACTAAATTCAAAACCTTCTCACCTCTTAAAAACTACAAATTTTAAACTCTACCAAAATGTGCAGCCAACAAAATTTGTTAGGAAAAACAATTTAACAAAATTATGAAATTATGTACAATTTTTGTTCCAATAATGCATCATAATTACTTCTTCTGATATCTTGTGAAAATTAACTACCCAAATCGATTTTATTGGTGGATAATTAGACTCCTCTATCCAATTGAGCAAGGGAGCAGTCATTAGACTCCTTTCTAATGACTGCTCCCTTGCTCAATTCTGAGTCTTGAGCAAAAAGTTATGGTCATTTGAAAATTGTCCATTAATTTCTTTGTTCACACTTCATCCTGATGCAAATATGTGCGATAATTATGAATTTATGCACCTACTCCATTGGATTTTTCGTAAGAGCTCAATTTTTTTTCTTCATATACATATTTTGGACAGTCTGTCCAAGTTTCACCTCTTTCTGGGTTCTAGGCTGCTAGTTACAGCCTGTTGAAGTTCTAGGCCAATTAGTGTTTTTGGTCTGGAATGCTACAGGTACCTTCTTTTCCATCTTAAACATTTTTAACATGCCCATAATTTTAATTCAGCTCTAGAAATGCCTTCTATGGTTCAATATATTTTGATAGAATACTCCTGCGCCTCAATTTGATTCCGGAGCATAAAGTTATGGCCCTTCGAAGTTAGTCGGGTCTTAAAATTTACCCTCCATTGTT
The DNA here is from genome assembly GCA_009831015.1 of Picea engelmannii. Taxonomy (NCBI): domain Eukaryota; kingdom Viridiplantae; phylum Streptophyta; class Pinopsida; order Pinales; family Pinaceae; genus Picea; species Picea engelmannii. Next base: position 69,466 of record ML818807.1, read on the forward strand.
TGTCCTGTAAATTCCTCATAAAAGCTCCGTTTGACGAACAATTTACACCATTGGAAAGCTCTCTCTGGGCTATTTCATTTGAGATGAAAAGATAGAGTGTACCTTGTTACTTTGGTACACTCTTCTCTCAGGTTTTTTGAGTAGCTAAAAATGTTGTTTAGGGCCTCAAAAACGTGCTGCAAAAAGATGACCTTCAAATAGTATAAAATGTTACAGAAATTCACTGGTTCTCTGCTATTGTACACCATCCAAATGACTTCACGTGCATAAATTTGAATGTGTACACCCATATTTAGCATGCACAACAACACCATAAGTTAGTTCATGCTCCACGCACCTATAACCAATCTGGATCACTTCTTTGCCGCACCAATAACTGGTGCACACTACTTCTGTGTCGCGCGCTAATATCTACCGCGCCCAATTTTGGTTCATGCACTAATACCCATTGCACACAATTTTTTTTTTGCATGTTAATATTCGGTGTGCATTGCACTCTACGTACCACACCATGTCAAAGTTTAGTATGCCCCCACTACGCACCAGTACTCCACACACACCATTAATTAAATTGCCGCATGACAACATATACCCACATTGCGCGCACCAACAAAATTCCTCTACACTTTTTCAATACTGCACATACCATGCGCGCCATTATTATGCGTGCACACATCATGCGTGCCAGTATTACGCATGCGATACTCAATCCGCACCGTGCAATGCTAAATTTAGTTCGTACATCCATGCATCGTTATTTTTCATGCATTACCACTTTGTATCGCGCAACGCCAAATTTAAGTGCATAGACCCATGTGCCAATATTTTTTGTGCATTACCACTTTGCACCGTGCAGTGCCAAATTTAAGTGTGCAGACCCGTGGGCCAATATTTTCCACGCATTACCACTTTGCACTGCACAACACCAAATTTAAGTGCACACACCTATGCGCCAAAATTTTTTCTGCGCATTACCACTCTGCACTGCGCAGTGCCAAATTTAAGTGCTCACACCCATGCACCAATATTTTCTATGCATTACCACTCTTTACCGCACAATGCCAAATTTAAGTGTGCACACTCGCACACCCATATTTTCCGTGCAACAAAAATTTTCAATGCACAATGCCAAATTTAAGTGCGCACACCCACACACCAATATTTTCTGCGCATTACCACTCTGAACCGCACAACGCCAAATTTAAGTGCGCACACCCGTGCACCAATATTTTATGTGCATTACCACTCTACACCGCCTAATGCCAAATTTAAGTGCGCACACCCGCACGCCAATATTTTCCGTGCATTACCACTCTGCACTGCACAGCGCCAAATTTTAGCGTGTGTAGCCATGCACCCTTATTTTCCACACATCACAATCTTTTCACTGTGCATCATGCATTTTTAGTGTGCACACCTGCGCACATTCATTTTTATGAGCATCAATTCCTCTTGAATTCCACTGCAGAAATTGGGGATTTTGCCTAAGTTTTTCCCAATTTTCACCATATACATTCTGCAACTATGAAATTTGTTCAATTTCACCCCGATAACACCAATTCAACATCTGCAACAACAAATTGTTGTTGGTTGACATTCTTGGAACAAACGTTTCCCAAACTCAATTCACAAATTGAGAATTTTAATCAACTAATATAACTCCATCTGTCATGGATTCCCTCTAACTTCAAATTCGACCGGTTCTAGGTCTGGATTTGCTAGAACATAATTTAAATTGAGAATATCTCACTACTTGGCCAAATTTCTCAATTTTCCCATGAATTTAACAACATAAATTGGGGATTTTTCCCAATTCCACAAAATTACTTCTAATTTTTACCATGGATGCTCTGTAACTTAAAATTTGGCCACTTCAAAGTCAATCCTCTATGAAATTTCGCTTCAATTCAACTTTCTTGGCTCATTCAGGCTCAGTGTTGAAAACTAGAGCTCTGATACCATATTGTAACATACCCGACCACCTAGGTCGGGTCATGCTATCAAAAAGATTTCATGCTCTGATACCATATTGCGACATCCCTAACATCCAACTGGGCTATGCCACATAAAGTTTTCGAATTGTATGCAAATTATTACATATATACACACATAAAATATTGCGTAACTTTATATATAAAACTTAAAACAAAAAAATACATTCTATAAATGAACAAATTCATATGGAAATAATAGTAACATATACATGTATCATAGACAAAAAATACCCATAAATATAAAGACAAGTATAAACCACACACAAGAAAAACCCATAAAAATAAACGCATAAATAATAATGCAGCTTGTTATTTAACACACAATTGACACTTATCTTGGTAAGAATATCACCAATTGCATGTAGACCTTCCATGAACCTCCCAGCCTTAGACAACACTACTCATCACTCTCGACAGTGGGTCACCCCCGAGATGGGACTAAAATCCACCCGGGTAAAGGGATTCCTAACCAGGATGATGTATCTCAAACAATAGGAAAGATTCCATCACAGGTTCCAACTCAAACTAAAAGCCTACAGTTCCTCATTCCCCACATGCCTATCCCACCCTAGAAAGTGTGTCCCTTATCTTCTCAATAGTCCCTCGGCTGCCTCACTTCCCTTCCATAGCTTCAACAATAGGCTGAACATGAAGTATCAAAGCCCCATAGATGCAGTTTAGCACCTTCGGGAAATCCATCCCAAAACATTCTCTCACCTAGAGAGAAATTGCTCACAGACCTAACAAACTGCCTCTTCAGTATCACATGGGCCTGAAAAACCGCCTCTTTAGTATCCCACGGTCCTGACAAGCTGCCTCTTCAGTCCAACTCCCAAGCTAACTAGGTACAGGTACATGTATGGGTATGGGTACATGTATAGGTATGGAAACAGGTACAGGAAGGTACATAGGAAAATTTAATGAGTGAGTGCATGATGTTGTAATGATTGAATGTATGAATCCCTCCCAAAAAATGAAATAAGTCCAAGATATATGTATGCATGTTCCCAACTTGACACTTGTCATGTTGAGAGCTACTTTGGTCCACCTGCTCCCATCCTTAGAACTTAGGATAAAATAATTATCCATACTTTATACTTTAAGGAATATTAATATAATATTTCTTTTTGGCTTAATCTCCCTAGCTTAACCCCTTATCCTTAACTTTTATCCTCCCCTTTCCCTAACTAGTGGAGTTTAGTACCCCATACTCTTTTATTGTGGTCAGTCTACACACAACAATGTATTATATTAATGATGAGACATATACAAAAATAGGCTCATTGGCCTTTAGCATCTAGGCTCTCTGGCCTAATTCAAAACATAAGCCTCCTAGCTTATAATAATTGGCTCACTAGCCTATAAAACACAACATATACACAAAGGCTCCCTAGCCTCAAAATCATGCGTACTTAAGTTTGTTGTGCACGATATACTGGAATGTGCACACTTCATCATTTTAGTGCGCAGTACATGTGCGCACTATACCATGGAAGGTTCATACAAAAATGATATCAAACAACTCACCAGCTTATAAGCATTTTTACATTTACATTTACAATTTGGGGTTCAGCCTAAGGGTATTACATAAAGCTTCGGATTTGGTCCACAATAACCTTTCCAACATTAGCTGGTGCATATTTTTTCTTAAGGTTAGGGCATGTAATTCAAGCCCTTGCAGATCTATCAAGGATGACATTGGCATAATTGATGCTTTGATGGAAGGGATTCAATTGCAATATCCATTCACCAAAGGATTTCCCTCTAAAAGGATCAACAAAAATCACCAGAGACGATGATCATTAAATTATAGAACTGTCTTGAGAGACGACTCTTTCTTGCGTAACTCCACTCGATTGACAACATGCACATTAGGGCCTACATTTGGGTTGTCAAACCACATGATTGTGACTATTGTCTTATATAGACAAATCATATGACTCACATCCATGTGGGTCTTAAGTCCCTTACATAACCCATATTCATTATACCTTGCAATTCATTGAAATCTCGATAGGAGTCATAGAGAAGTGGGATTGGACACTTGGAGGAATTTGAAATGTGTAAACTTCCACATCATGCATGGCCACACTAGAATCATGGGGTCATTGGACTCAAGGATGAGTGAGGATTTATAATTATACATATATGTGGATAGTTGGAGGAAAGTGATCATTTTGAAGGTGTTAGGCCTCTTCTTACACACCACCAGATCACCTCTCATTAGCATTCTGTGTATTGATTTCTTTTAGTTTTGGGTTGCTAATATTTTCAATTGCACACACCTTTCAATCTAGTCAAATTTTAATTAATGGCTCTTGCTACTGTAGGATTATAAATCCTCATCCCAATTCCCATATTCCTCCAACCTTGTGATCTAATCATTTGGTGACAAGTGTCATGAAGGGTGATGCCTAAGACTAGGGGTAAATTTCAATTCAAGGCTAGGAATGACCAGGCCCACATCAAGCGATGGAAGAAAATTAAGAAGGTACATGTGTTGTCCCATTCCATGTCAACAACAACATATCCTTTCATTGGGAACACTAAAACCCCACAAATCTTGTAGGCATGAAAATGCCACGATGACTCCACTCGGGTCCTTGCAGTTACATTCTCTTCTAATTGAACCTTATTTATTGATTATCCTTCTAGATGAGGGGGGAAACTACATTGATAGACATTATAAAAACCCTATTGATGACTCCACGAAGGTAAGAAATTACATTATGTATAACTAATTATTCTTGGCCTATCAATTATCCTTCCTAAGGGTCGATGGGTAAAAATATAGGAGAAAATGATAATAAAGTGGTTTAACATTAAAGATTGGTGTTAAAGAGATATTACCCATTTTATAACGGATATAATAAGGAATTGAGCTTCCATACAAAGAAAGGAAATATAAATTCTATGTAGGGAGACAAAGACATTGTTTTTTATCTAGAGTCAAAGATAAATCCAATATACCAAATTGAATGAGGAAAATATCTTTTTGGTCATAGTCTAGATCTGGGGAACCACTTCTTAGGAAGTGTAGTTTTTGTGGAAAGGGAAGAGGAGTTGTGATCTAGTGTTAGAGTCCACTATATAATCACATAAGCACTTGAAGAGTACCCTTTGCAAATGGAGTTATTTGCAGTTTGATAATGGAAAGTAGAGCCTAAGATTGAGAAGAAGGGAATATTCGAGTAGGCAATGATGAACCAATTCTAGAATATGTGGATATCATTGAAGTTTCCTTCTATGTGAAATAAAGAATTTGATATTTCAAGCAAAGAGTGGATTCATTCCTCCAGGTTGTTAATTAGCTAGGTGGAAACGATTCTCAATAATCAATGGGCATTATTGAGATAAGATAGAACTTTCTTGCATGCGAATAGTCTATCCATGTCAAATTTCAGTGAAAACATAAACAGTTTTAAAAAATTTCAATGTTGGCCCCATTCATAGGTCATTGTTTTCCATGTCTAGTCCTAGTACGATGTCTTTTCTTTGTTCCTTTTAAAATTCATTTGACAGTACACACGTTCCCACATCTAGTACTACAAGGACTTATTTTTATGGTGTTGATTAAACAATGAATGGAAAAGGAGGGATTTTTCATCACAACTATGACACACATACATTATATCTACAATGGAGAACCTGAAAGAAAAATGAAGAAAGGATGATGCAAACTTAAAACTTGTGTCAACCTATTTTTGTACTTTGAAAGAAAAATATGGTTTATGGTTTACATGGTGATGAATTGATGATGGAAACAAGTGGGTGTGTGAGTCAAATTTGAGTCCATAAACCTTCCCATATCATTAAGTCATGATAATAGTCTATCCATGTCAAATTTCAGTGCATACAGAAAAAAATTGAAAAAAGTTCAACATTCGCCCCATTCACAAGTCACTGTTGCCCATGTCTAGTCCTAGTACACTATCTTTTCATTGTTCCTTTTAAAATTCATTTGACAATACACATGTTCCCACATCTAGTACTGCAAGGACATATTTTTATGGTGTTGATTAAACAATGAATGAAAAAGAGGGATTTTTCATCACAACTATGACACACATACATTGTATATACAATGGAGAACCTGAAAGGAAAATGAAGAAAGGCTTATGCAAACTTAAAACTTGTGTCAATCTATTTCTGTACATTGAAATAAAAATAGATATGGTTTATATGATGATTAATTGATGATGGAAACAAGTGGGTGTGTGAGTCAAATTTGAGTCCAGAAACCCTCCCATATCGTTAAGGCATGTGAATAGTCCATCCATGTCAAATTTCAGTTCATACAGAAACAATTTGAACAAATTTCAATGTTGGCCCCATTCATAGGTCATTGTTTCCCATGTCTAGTCCTAGTACAATGTCTTTTCATTTTTCCTTTTAAAATGTGTTCAACAGTACACTCGTTCCCACATCTAGTACTGTAAGAACATATTTTTATGGTGTTGATTAAACAATGAATGAAAAAAGAGGGATTTTTCATCACAACTATGACACACATACATTGTCTATACAATGTAGAACCTGAAAGAAAAATGAAGAAAGGATGATGCAAAATTAAAAATTGTGTCAAGCTATTTGTGTACTATTTGTGTACTTTAAAATAAAAATAGGGTTTATGGTTTACATGATGATGAATTGATTATGGAAAAGAGTGGGTGTGTGAGTCAAATTTGAGTCTAGAAACCCTCCCATATCATTAAGGCATGCAAATAGTCTATCCATGACAAATTTCAGTGCATACAGAAACAGTTTGAAAAATTTCAACGTTGGCCCCATTCATAGGTCATTATTGCCCATGTCTAGTCCTAGTAGAATGCCTTTTTTTGTTCCTTTTAAAATTAGTTCGACAGTACACACGTTCCCCCATCTAGTACTGCAAGGACATATTTTTATGGTGTTTATTAAACAATGAACAAAAAAGAGGGATTTTTCATCACAACTATGACTCACATACATTGTATATACAATGCAGAATGTGAAAGAAAAATTAAGAAATGTTGATGTAAACTTAAAAATTATTTCAAGCTATTTGTGTACTTTGAAATAAAAATAGGGTTTGTGGTTTACATGATGACGAATTGATGATGGAAACAAGTGGGTGTGTGAGTCAAATTTGAGTCCAAAAACCCTCCCATATTGTTAAGGCATGTTAATAGTCTACCCATGTCAAATTACAATGCATACAGAAACATTTTGAAAAAAATTCAATATTGGCCCCATTCACAGGTCACTCTTGCCCATGTCTAGTCCCAGTACAATGTATTTTCGTTGTTCCTTTTAAAATTCATTTGACAATACACACATTCCTGCATATAGTACTACAATGACATATTTTTATGGTGTTTATTAAACAATGAATGAAAGAATAGTGATTTTACATCACAACTATGACACACATACATTGTATATACAATGCAGAATCTGAAATAAAAATGAAGAAAGGCTGATGGAAAATTAAAACTTGTGTCAAAATATGTGTGTACTTTGAAGGAAAAATAGGGTTTATGGTTTACATGATGATGAACTGATTATGGAAACAAGTGGGTGTGTGAGTCAAATTTGAGTCGAGAAACCCTCCCATATCATTAAGTCATGTGAATAGTCTATCCATGTCAAATTTTAGTGCATACAGAAACAATTTGAAAAAATTTCAATGTTGGCCCCATTCATAGGTCATTGTTTTCCATGTCTAGTCCTAGTACGATGTCTTTTCTTTGTTCCTTTTAAAATTCATATGACAGTACACATGTTCCCACATCTAGTACTGCAAGGACATATTTTTATGGTGTTGATTAAACAATGAATGAAAAAGGAGGATTTTTCATCACAACTATGACACACGTACATTGTATCTACAATGGAGAACCTGAAAGAAAAATGAAGAAAGGATGATGCAAACTTAAAACTTGTGTCAACCTATTTGTGTACTTTGAAAGAAAAATATGGTTTATGGTTTACAGATGATGAATTGATGATGGAAACAAGTGGGTGTGTGAGTCAAATTTGAGTCCAGAAACCTTCCCATATCGTTAAGGCATGATAATAGTCTATCCATGTCAAATTTCAGTGCATACAGAAAAAATTTGAAAAAAAATCAACGTTGGCCCCATTCACAGGTCACTGTTGCCCATGTCTATTCCTACTAGACTGTCTTTTCATTGTTTCTTTTAAAATTTGTTGGACTCACACGTTCCAACATCTAGTACTGCAATGGCATATTTTTATGGTGTTGATTAAACAATGAATGAAAAAGAGGGATTTTTCATCACAACTATGACACACATACATTGTCTATACAATGGAGAACCTGGAAGAAAAATGAAGAAAGGATGATGGAAACTTAAAACTTGTGTCAAGATATTTGTGTACTTTTAAAGAAAAATATGGTTTATATTTTACATGATGATGAATTGATTATGGAAATAAGTAGGCGTGTGAGTCAAATTTGAGTCTAGAAACCCTCCCATATCATTAAGGCATGCAAATAGTCTATCCATGTCAAATTTCAGTGCATACAGAAACAATTTGAAAAAATTGCAACGTTGGCCCCATTCACATGTCACTGTTTCCCATGTCTAGTCCTAGTACATTGTCTTTTCATTGTTCCTTTTAAAATTCATTCTCCAGTACACATGTTCCCGCATCTAGTACTGCAAGGACATATTTTTATGTTGTTTATTAAACAATGAATGGAAAAAAGGGATTTTTCATCACAACTATGAAACACATACATTGTATATACAATGCAAAACCTGAAAGAAAAATGAAGAAAGGCTGATGCAAACTTAAAACTTGTGTCAAGCTATTTGTGTAATTTGAAAGAAAAATAGGGTTTATGGTTTACACGATGATGTAAAAAAGTGGGTGTGTGATTCAAATTTGAGTCCAGAAACCCTCCCATATCGTTAAGGCATGCAAATAGTCTATCCATGTCAAATTTCAGTGCATACATAAATAGTTTGAAAAAATTTCAACGTTGGCCCCATTCACAGGTCATCGTTGCCCATGTCTAGTCCTAGTATAATGTCTTTTTGTTGTTCCTTTTAAAATTCATTCGATAGTACACATGTTCCCGCATATAGTACTGCAAGGACATATTTTTATGGTGTTGACTAAACAATGAACGAAAAAAGAGGGATTTTGCATTACAACAAAAAGTTCAAAGGAAGCGAGGCCGAGATCAAATATATAGAGGGGGTGTGTGATTCATACTTGAGTTTGGAAATGAATGTTACTCTTTCCACATAAATCATGGGCCAAAGTCCCATGTTTTCAAACATTTTCAATGAAGATTCTATAGAAATGACAAACATGTTCATCGAAACTTCGTTGATGCAATACTATGACAAAAATGATGACATCTACGATCATGATGGTATAAAAATGAATGAGCTTCTCTTGGGTTCAAGAATAATTTATCCTCTACTCAACAAGTCAAATAATGTAAAGGTGGAATCTCATATGGCCCCTCCCATCCCCCTCACATAATTCTCAATTCCCCAATACCCAATCTATAAAATAGAAAATAATAGAAAGCAACCTAGTAAGATTCATGCATAGAAACTGCAAAACAATCTGTATAATAATATGTATTATGTATCTTCTTCTTCATTGAACTCGACATTTGTATCATCATCTGGTTTAGAAGCTGTTTCAAAAGGATTGACGATATCATCTTCATCATCAATGTCATTTTCAATCATATTTTCATCAACATCATCATCAAGAACTGCATTGTCTCCTACACCTGGATCATGATCTTCTTCATCTGTTGACCTTGCATGATCTTTCGACTCTTTCTTATCTAGTGAATCATATTCTTCTTCAATATCATATTCTTCTTATAAATGAGTATAATTAAATGGCCTTCCTCTTGGATCATATCTAACAACAAATCACCAATCTCTCTCACCTGGAACATTTGAGTAAAAGACCTGTTCACATTGGATTGGAAAAACATATCGATCATGTCCTCTTTCAAACATCATTGTTTTAATCATTGAAAATCCATTGGAATGTTGAATAACACTTCTTTCCTCATCGCGTTCATGCATTTTTAACCTATACCATTTAACGTCGAACATAACTAATTTGAAGGAACTAAAGTCACACTCAAGTATATCATTCAAATACACATAGTATTTATTTTTAGATTCTCGGGGATGTTTGTCACTCCTAGAGGAAACACTAGTGACTTGGAATACTGCAGTTATCCCACTATCAAATTGTTTCCTAGTTTCATCCAACTGTTTGATGCAAAATTTACGACCATTGCACCACATAGCCTTGTGGTGTTTCAACTGCAATATGCCAGATATGTAAAAGATGCATTATCAATTAATAAATTAACATACAATTTATATAACTTGGAAAGTATCTGAAAAAGATAGTACACATGTAGTCACATTAATATAATATAAAATAAATGAATAAAATGGGTGAATTTTCTTGCCTGTCCATATTTCAAATCATATGCTAAATCAATTTCCCTTCGCGTAACATTGGAATCTTTGTTACGATGAGCTTCTATAACCATTTCAGACATTCGTTGCCATGATAAACTACCGCCATTATGTTTTTTACATCTTTCAATCCATACATTCATCCAGTCAAGATTGTTTGCAATGTATAAATGCAGTGCATCCCAATCTTGAGCCACTGAATCAAAAAATCATAATTCACCAATATTAAATATTAATTATAACGTCCATGGTAAATATTAATAATTTATGAAATAACATATATTAATATATTAATGAGTATGATCATATACACAAAAAATGAAAAATTATATGTATTAATTATATACATGAAAAACAAAAAGTTATATTAATGAGTATGATCATATACACGAAAAACGAAAAATTATATTGTATCAAACAAATGAGCTATTTTTATCTCGTCATAGTAGGGAAACCTCATGAATTGAGTGGGATAACATTTCATTCCTTGTGGAATCCCATTATTAATACCTTCATGATGGAGTCCTTCATGAAGCATAAAACAAATCACAACAATAATTATCAAATACGGTAAAATAAATTCAATGATTAAAATAAAAATTCAAAACATTACATATTATACGATACGTAAATAAATTGGGGATTTCTATTATATTCCAACTTCCATAGGTGAGGTGTTATTATTCATGGTTTTAAACCAATCTCTTCTTTCCCATTGAAAATATGTTTTTCAGTAGTACGATACCTATGGTTCTTAGGGAGGAGGTGCCTATACTCATCAAACACCACCTTTCCTAAACTTTTTGAATGACGATACTTCATCTTAGGACCACAATCTATACATAAAAATTTATCCTTTGTTTGAAGACCTGCAATAGATGGATTGATGTCAATTATACGATGAAATTATTAAAAACTAAACATGCAGCATGATATCTTTAAAAAATTATATAGTATTAAAGAGAAATATAAGAATTCTACATACCACAAAAATGTGTTAGTCCCAGGGCATCATGAATTTTCCATAAAAGTATTCCACAAAATTTAAATTTCTTCTCCCTGATTGGTTTACATATGTCATACATAGTGATGTCAACCCATAAATTTAGTATCTTGTCGATAAGAGGCTCAATATATACATTCATATATTTAACTTGGTACTTACCTAATTGTTTTAAATTACACATAATTAATATAACCATGATATGTATATATAAGTAAATTTAAATAAACAAAAGATATTATGAAAAAAAAGAAACAAATGAAAATGTTACATTCAAAAAATTAATGTAAACAAATACATAGAACAATCATTGTAAACTTTATGTTCTCCCTCTTTATTGACATCCAAGGAGGAATGTTATTGTTGATAACAAAAATAGGCCACACTGAGTAAATAGACCTAAGATATTTGAATGGATTAACACCGTCAGCTACCAATGAAAGCCTAACATTACAAGGTTCATCTTTGAAATATTCTCATTTTTCCTCAATTTCCCTAAATGCATAAACATCAGAATGCATTCGAAGAACACCATCTCCACTTTTTTTACATGCATGGTAATCCATAAATTGTGCTATTATTTCACACATCAACAATCACTACAAACGTGGAATTATGGGAATATGATGAAGAACCTTTCGAGGCACCTTTTTTGTTACTTGATCGGTTCGATATCTACTGATAAGAAATTGCGGACATTCTGTTTTCGAAGCATGTTGTCCATAATATATAATATGATCATTAACACATGCATCTATAGTTTGATAATCCATTCCAATTTCTTTAATAATGGCATGCAAATCTCGATATGTGAGAGGTAAAATATTTGATGATGGTAACAAAAATTCACCTAAAAATATACAACATAACAAATAACTAGTTAATGTAAAGAATATTAATTGTAAAAATTCCATTCTTATTTTACACATTAATTAACACTAAAAACAAATAGAAAAAATTCAACATTTATGTATATGAGATGAGACATATTACATACCTTAGGATCTGTGTCATACAAGTGTTCGAAAAATTATTCATAACCTTTAAGTTCACTAGCAACAATGTAGCAGAGATACGATTTTCTCTTGAGCCTTCATAAATTCATTTATTTGCCTTTTCTAATAGAGGTTCATTATAAATACCATCACTATCCCCATCCTCATCCGGATGAGAAAACAAAAACTTGGATCATTTGATTTGTCCCATCATATTCTTCCATGGGATCATTAACTTGATTTGTCCAATCATCTTCTTCCATGAGATCCTCATTTTCTTGATCATATTACTCAGCTTGTACAACATCATTTCTACTAGTACTACTTGGTGCAATATTCTATAGAAAGTTAGAGGGAAACTCTAACTTTATAATTACAAACAATCGTGCAAAATTAACGTGTACTATAACAAATATTCAAACAATATATATATATATATATATCTATATATAATTTTATATAAAATCGACAATATAAAAATAGATAATGAATATATAGCTAATTACCATGGGACAATATTCATTCGATCCCCCATTAATGTGCCCATATTTCCTACAATGTTTTGTAGTTGTTGCTATTAAAATTCTTACGGGACATGTAGTGCAACAGTTTTTGCAAGGGAAATAACATCTACCATCACCCTTTTCACCCACTTTACTTTTTTTCCCACCTATAATATTCTGCGACATTCTTCTGCAGAAAAATACCATTTCTGAAGTTTTGAACCGTCATTGTTATAGCAATTAGATTGTCGCAACATCTTTAATTTGCAAAATATTTATAGATATTTTTTTCGTCGCAAGAGTGAAGAACATTGATCAATTCAATGTTGACTTTTTCAAACAGTTTAACGGTCAATGTTGACATTTTAAAATAGTGTAACGGTCATCATTGAATCGTCTCTCTTGCGACAATAGCCAAAGGTCATCGTAAGAGAGATGAGATTCCACTATCTTCACGGTTGTTTCTCTTGCAATGTACATATGGTTTCATTGCTCTTGTGATGATAGACAAAGGTTTTGTTGCAAGAGAGACGAATGCGGGATAGATTTATAAAAAAAATTAAAAATTCAATTCTTTATCTTCAATTTTGCAACGAAAGGTTACTTTCATCGTAAGTAGTCGTCACAATGTTTTTAATATGTAGTAGTGACTGCATGCTACCGAGAATGTTTTTTTGTAGTTAAGGCATATTGTTGAACCATAGAATACTATTGTTGTTGTTGTAGTATAATAGATTGTTGGGATTTCTATTGCTAGTAGCTTTAAAGGATTTTTCCAAAGTGTATTTTCTTGTGTTTTACAAGTTATTGAAGACCCTCGATATCCAACTGAAATTATGAAAAAGGAAACAAAGATTGCCATAAAAAAGAAAAGATAGGGAATCAACCACTAAAATTCCAAAATGTTCTTAACTGGACCGTCTAATCATCTGGATTAATAAAAATAAATTTCCACCCACCTAGGATCTCCTGAAGTCGAAAAAAACCAATCTGACATTCTCTCCAGATACATTGACCTCTTTCTTGTTTAATATTCTCGACGTTGATCACTAAATACCCCAAATTTCAAGGATTTCATGCTTGAATGCGACCTTTTTGCATAACCAAACTCCTCCATGTATCTCGTCTCCAATATCTGGTGTTTCATTACTATGAGATTATTGTTGGGTATGTATTATAGTATTTGCATGGCTAGAACTAGTTTCTACATTGTGTCGAGTGCACAGGGGGGTAAGAGGGGGCCAGAGAAACCCTTTTCCTGGGGGGTCATAGGGGGGTGGGAGCCCCCCTAAGTGATGGTTCATGGGCATCGCCCCTAAAATTGTTTATTTTGGTGGTTTTTTGCATTAGTTTTTGGGCGATTTTTTGGCACATGGTTTTCGTCGATGGTTTTCTATTTTTGATTAAGGAATTAGGGTTATTGACTAATCTGGGTTATTGGATTAGGGTTTCGGATGATACATGATCTTATATGTATATTGTATTGTAAAAAATGTATGAGAAGATGAATATAGAATATGTTGGTTTTCCTGGTTTGGGTTTCCAAGGGAAAAATATCCGTGTAATGTGTGTATCTGCCATTGTATCTTTTCTGTTCTTTTATTGAAAATATGTTTGCAGTTAATAATTTTACAAGGTTAAAATCTACAATTGTATGACTAAATACACAATAAAACAAATTCCCATAGAAAAATCAAAATTTACATACCTCTCACTTCCAATCTTCATCCAGTTGTACATGAGACATGTGAGTTGTCAGGATTGAGATGATTTTTGATGAGGAGAGACAATATTGTGAGCTCTCCTATTGTTGTGTATATTTCAATATGTAGGGAGTTTTAGAATAGATCTAGATTTCAGATAAAGGTCATATCCTACTCTGATAATCTCCACAAACTATTTGTATCAAAGGTCCCCAGGATAACCAAATTATGATTTATTGGAGGTACAAACCAAGTTGTTGAAATCTTTTGCAGTTGTGATCTATGAATTTTGAAGCCAACCCCTTCTTCTCTACCATAACAAAAAAATGATACTTTGATTTTGGAGGAATATAACCATCATAACACAAATCAAGATGTCATAAGAGTAGTTTTGATAACGAATTTTCATCGGAGTAGTTCTGATAATGAATTGTCAAAGTTTTGATGCAAAGAATCATGTTTACCATTTCAAAGGCAGTTGATCGACAATAGAAGCATATTGACATTGTAAAAGCATACCCAATTGTATAATTTTGAAGAACATTGACTCAGATCTTGATTGATCTGATTGGAGAAATTGTGGGATTTTTATTAGATCTTGTAATACAACCTTTACTAGAACTATGGTGATGCTCACGTCATAGAGGGAATTTGAATTCTTAACAAAATTTCTTGAATGGGAAATCATGGGATATGGAGTAGATTGCAATCTTTCACGAGACACATTTTGTCACCATCATATCAACCTTCCAACCTTTAATAATTTGAGTAGGTCACATTTTCTTTCTGCACCTCACATCTCATGGAAAAATACCATGGTGAAGTTATTAGGCCCTTGAGACTCAAGGCACTATGATACCATGGTAAGAATTAGAGCACAAGCAAGATGAGACAAGAATTGGAAGAAAATGATTAATTCTATTCTCTTGCACATTGAATTGATCGCATGATATGAATTGATAGTAAATGGATTGAACCACTTCTAGATCTATATCTTACTGAAAACTCATCAGTGGATCATGAAAACACCTCATGAATAGATAAGGCTTACAACTCATATCAATGTGGTCTCATACTTTGTGATTGTCTAGGGACTCACAATATAACAAAAACCACTTGAACCATTGTGTTTGTTTATCAGATGAAAAGAAACGAAGATACTCTTCTATAAATTTATTCACAATCTTATTTTTCCAACCAAATTGAGGATGGTAAGAGGATCTATGAGACAATTGAGTACACAAACAAAAAAATAATTCAATCCAAAAATTACCAGTGAAAATTGGATGTCTATCACTTACAATAATATTTTGGATTCCATGTAACATCCCCACTATAGTCCCCATTTTAATTAATGCTTAATGTAGATATAATGTGTGGCTACGACCAATTGATTTATATTCAAATTATATTTTTGAATTTTAATAAATAAAATGTGATGCCAACTGCTAGGGGACATGGACATATACGGGGGTTGATTAATCCACAAGAGAGGGGAGGGCCTAAGATAATTTCTAAGAGGGGTCCATGGGGGAGTTACACATGTCTATTAATTCAACCCACTTCCTAAAATTACTATTAGTATATGA
>ML818808.1:27060-39416 GCA_009831015.1 Picea engelmannii
CTTGATCTTGCACTATTTAGTGACTTTAATCTCTACATCCTTATTCACCCATCCCAATGGATACATGCTCAGATGATCATGAACCTCCAACCTAAGATTTCAGACCAAATCATTTTCTATGAGATTGGCCTAAGAACTGAAATTGAATAGTTTCTACCTTAGTATTTTTGACCTCGATATTAATATGGAAGAGTTTTGTCATGTCTTTCTATTTATTGTGATGTGGAATACTGAAAATCACCTCCTTTTGCACTAAAGTGTAGACAATATTCTCTTCCACATCTAAGTTTCTCTCTACCTAGTTGTCAGAATCCATGCCTATCAAGTTCTTCTTTTTGGCATCCTTCTTATGGTTCTTTGGATTCAACTCTGGATGCAACTTCCAACACTTATATTTGGTTTTACCATCAATATTGTAATGGTTGTATTGGTCGTTTCGATCCTTTCACTAATGTGCAATGGTTGTCATCTTGTCTTTTCCTCTCCACTTCTTCTCCCCCTACTTGGAATCATTTTGGTGTCTTTTTGTTTAGAACCACTTGGTTGTCCTTTCTTATGGCCTATGTTCTCCACGTATTGTGTGTGCACACAAGCCTCATCAATGATCATTGGTTTAAAGAGCACCACTTGATTTTGCAAATGACTATTTAGCCCCACAGATACTTGAGGATATGTCTAGGTTCTTGGGAGAGATACTCAACACGATCACCATCTCCCTGGATTTTATGGTGTACTTCTACAGACTATACCCTTTCCTCTACTTGAAGTGATGCCGAAAAATACACTAGTACTCTACATACATGATAGAATAAAATTGGGACTCGATGAGGGTTTTAAAATCCTCCCACTTAGTTACTAGTGGATCACTCTCCAGCCTAAGTGTCTCTATGTGGATTTACCACAAAGTTAGTGCATGGCCCTCTAGTTTCAATTGTGAAAATGAACCTTTTTTTTTCTTCATCTATATTATGGACACTAAAATACACTTCTAACTATTGCAACCAATGATTCAACTTAATAGTATTGATCTCACCTTAATAGGGCTTGATATCCACTTTCACTTCCATTTTAAACAAAGCCTATGAAGGAGTGATGGTACTGGAACTTGGATTCTCATTTTCAGGATATTTTTTTGACTCCTTTTTTGGGTCTTCACTATCTCCCTATTTCTCATTTGATCCAAATTCTGAGTTAAATCCCCCAACCTCCATAAAATTTTGAACTTATTGCTAAAGTGTCCATGAGGAGGGCCATGTTGCCAAAGATATTAGTGACTTTCTTTTCCAGCCTAAAAAATGTCTCTTTTCTACATCCTAAGGGTTTTTATGAATAGACTCATTCGTCATTTCCAGGGTTCTGTGACTTTTTTCTTAAGCCAATTTATCTACCCTGCAATTTTCCACAAATACCTCAAAGAAAAATGATCTGATACCAATATGATTTGTAAACTGTTGTGGATGTTCCATCTAAAACTATCATCACAATAGATCTTATATTATTCTAAAAATATTTTATTATCAGGTTTATTTCCTTATATCTTAGATTTATTATCTCTAGCTTATTGCTCAAAATTGATGAAATAACTGAAATACATAAATGAAATACTAAGCAAATGAACATACCATCCACACAAATGAACACAAGATGCATCCTGGGAAACCTGGTATGGGAGAAAACCTATCCAAAAGGTGAGGCCTATTCTCTTCTCTCTTTTCTTTAGTAATGAAATGCAAATACAAAGAAAGGGGCACTCACTTTGGATATGCTTAATACATTGTGGCCTGAATGGTTCCTATAGAATTGTCTTCCTCCTCTATTATTCTCTCAAATCCCACTCTTATATGATCCACTCAATTATGGAATGAATACAATGCTAAAATAATGGAACCCTTTCTCCTCCTAACAACCCAATATTTAACATAGCCTGATAATTGTCCAGGGTTAGGGTTTTTGCATGTCTCAACCCTCAAATAGTGTTAGGTTTTGGACCTTCTAGAATATTATTGAAAGTCTTCCCATGGATAGCCCCACATGTGTGAGTAATGGGGGATGATGTGGCACCCACCTAGTACCATGGTGGTCAACAAGGTAGGTCAACTTGCGGGAGGCATAACTTTCACATATGAGCTCCGTTTGAGGTGGTTTTCACAATGTTGGAAATGTATCGATGTGTAGAAAATCAACGAGGGGTTGGGAGATATGCTCACAAAATTTTAACCCCAAAAAGTGTCATTTTATGCCTCAAAATGGATTTGGAAGGTTCGAAACCCCAAATTCCCAAACTGGAAGATGCTAGAAGGAGGGCCTATGCTCTACTCTCGTTTCTTTGGTAATGAAATGAAAATACAAAGAAAGGGGAACTCACTATGTAKTTTCCTATGACATTGTGGCTTGAATGGCTATTACAAAATCATCTTCCTCCTTTGTTATGCTTTCAAATCCCACTCCTAGATGATCTACTCAACTATGGTGTTGGAAATGTAATCCGTTAGGTTATTTACTTGATGAATATGAAAGGACAAGTAATAGGAAATGTTATTAGAAGTCCAAGATACCTTGGAAGATGAATCCAATGGTCATATAAGTGTACATATAACTGTATCACATTGATTAATAAATACACTGCACACTTATCTTTATTCTCGTGTGTCCAATAATGGTATCAAAGTGCCTTATTATTTAGGGACTGATTATCTATTGTAGTTGTCCATAGAATCTGAGATTGTTGAGAAATTCCCTCTCTCTGCATCTATGCCTTCCGGTCTAAGCGTCCATCTACTTTCTAGTCTACCTAAGTGTTTACTTTCGTCCTTCTCATAGAAACACCCCTTTTCCTCTCTGTCTGTCCTAAGCGCACATTTCATTGTCAGATCTGAGGCCTCTCTGCTGTATTTGGTTCCCTATCCCTTGCACCCTCATCCTTATCATTCACTCTCTTTCTCACGTGCGACCTAAGGCAAAGAAATCAATATACATGACCTCTATCCTAGAGATAAATCATGTTGGTGCCTCCATGTAGGAAAAATAAAATGACCCATTTTCTTGCCTCCACACAGGATATTGATTCCATTATTTGCATTTGCAATCAATTGCAAGACCAATAGTTTCACATGCCCTAGGGTTTCGCCCATGGAAGAGAAAAATGAATAATTAACTAGTTCATTTCCAGAATAATGCACTCTACATGAATCTGCTTGCCAAGAGGAACTAAAAAATATCTTTTCACTCAATCCTAGAAAAACGACTTGTCAAGAGGAATGTCTCCATCTAATTTTTATTGATTAGTCCAAATATAAGAGAATCAATATGGTAGTTCTGAGGCATGAAATATTCCCAGTTCTGCATCGTGAATCCGTAGTTTCTTTTTTGTAGGGTTCGAAGTCGATTTCTTTTTTAGTGGGTTTCTTTCCCTAAGACGTCGAAATGTGACACCAATGTGGTACCATATTTCTCCACTACGACCTTTGGTTATTTGCGACCTTTCATACAAGCAATGACATGCTTGAATACAAACCAAATGGATACTCAACTTGCCAGAAATATGAATCTTCTTCAATACGCCCATGCCAATACTGCTCTGTCCCTCCAAGAGCTTATCATAAAATGAATCGATGCCATTGTAGCCCTTGTTTTAACATAAAATTCTTGGGTGGTGGAATTGCTAGAGAGTCGGCCAAAGACGAGCTCGATTCCAAGTATCTATGATGCAACCCCCCATAGGACTGCGCGAACTCCCAGTCTTGGATCTCTGATTCTTGAGTCGAAAGACTCTCTGGAACCTTAGAGGTCCCCCTAAGTATCTAAACACAAGCCCCCTCGACTTGCTGGTGCAGGTTTGACAACAACCTGCGACCTTCCCTTTCGCTATGTCGTGAAAACTTAGAGTGCCGAAATTAGCTCCTTTTCGGATAGGCCCTCTCTTGGTGTGACCTGGGGCTATGACCACGTGATTGTGGGCGCGGTCACAAACCGTTTGGAGTCAAACTTCTTTTGGGCCCGCAATGCTCCTCCAACTTCCACGTGCCCTCCTGACAAAACCACCGTTCAAATTGCGGCCTGCCTTCGATTCCTTAACCTCCTAACAACTTCCGTCCCCACAACAACACGTGATCGTCGATCTCACGATCTTGAAGATAACGTCCAAATAAACACTTCAAATCTGCACCCTCCTTATCTACGAACCAGATCAACTCTCCTTGAATCGATGGTCGAGGTTCTCTTCGCAATTTCAGACTCTGGGTATTTGAAATCTCAAACTAAGCTCTCTTCCATACTCCAACGTTTCATAATTAACGATCTATGGACACCTGTCTAGTAAATCAACGACCTTGCCTTCACCTGGGTGGTTTAACTTTCAACCCAGATCAACGGTCCAATGACCCCTTCTCGATCAATGGTCGAGACTTCCTCCGTGTCTCTGGACTTCTGAGATTTGAAATCTCAAACCTCTTTTCCCCAATGACTTTAACCCAGAGACTAAGATCCACTGACGCGTGTCCTCCTGATCCAACGATCGAGGATTACTTCAGGATTTTACCCATAGTTAACAAATTTGCGCCAAGTCTCCTTTAGATCTCATGGTCTAGATCTTATTTTGGGACTTCGGGTCTTCGTACTCTGACGATCTCAGTCCTCAAACTAAAAACATACTTAAGCTTTTCCTCGGAGTTTGAGATCTGTTGACAAGTGTCTCCTCCCAGATCAACGACTCACGGATCTTCGGCTATTCGTGCTCTAGGAGTTTCAAGTCTCAACTTTTACCTTCTTCCATATTTCCCATCCTGCTGACACATACCCTCCTAGATTCAATGGTCCTGATATGCTCTGGCTCTCTGGCTCTCCGCTCTCCAGGAGTTTCAAGTCTCAAACTCGACTCCTTATGATCTTGCGATATCTGATGGCTCACAGTTGATCAATCGAACGCTTGAGATTCCACCTCGGCGTTCCGAGACTCCGGACTTCGGGAATCTCAAGTTTCAAACCGTTCTCCTTCCGTGATTCCTCCTGGCGATCCTACACTTGATCTTCGCTTCCGATGATCTGATGACTCGTATCTATCCCGCTGATCGGATGGTCAAGATTCTATTCCGGGGTTCCGGACTTCGAGAATCTCAAGTTTCAACTTTGATAGCTTCTCTCTCCTCTATGCGCGAAGTGCTAAGGCTCGAGCACTTCCTTCTGATCCGACGACTGTCGATCTTCTTCCCTATGATCCAATGATCACGGTCGTTCTTCTATCTGAGCTTCTGATATCTCTCCGTCTGGGAGATGTATCCACTTTCAAAGGTTCCAAACCTTTGTTCTCCCGACGAATCCATCTCTGGGATCTCGTCAAAACTCGAGAAACATGTTATCTCTTTTGAGCTTAAGGACTTAGAATAATCCCATCTCATACACACTTTTTGCGTTGTTCCTTCTGAGCTTGTTCTCCTCGAAGATTTCGATCTCCCATGCACACCTTGCATTTCTAGGATTTCGTCAAACTCAAAATCTGAAGGATTTATTGAACAAGAAATACTTCTCGCCCTCCTAGCATTCTTCTGCTCGATGCACACCTTGCAAATATTTTCCTCAGAGAGTGTTCAGTAACTTTGTTTCTTACTGAAATCAACACAGAGTTCTTCTGTGCACACTTGCACTGACTCAATGCTCACCTGGAAGATCTCTACAGAGTCTTCAGTAACTCTGGTTCTCTCTAAACTCAATAAAGGGTTCCTCCCGTGCACTCCTTGCACTTCCGTTGGTGAAGGTTCAACGATATCCCTCCTAAGCTTTCCCTTGAAGTTAAACCTCTATCAACACACTCTTTGCAGACTATGTGCATTCCTTGCACTCAGAAACTCAAAGACACGAAACAATTAAAACTCATGCAATACTTCACCAGTTACGCATTCAAACCATGAAAATGCATAAAGACATAACAATGAACACAAATACATAAACACACTATATGCAGGAAAAACAACTTTTCTATTATCTCTGTGTGTCTATACAGATGTTTACAAAAATTGGACTGTAATAGAGTCCAAGTTCTCTCAAGCTATCTCTCCCATAACTATTCTACCTCCCAAGGCTTCTCTACCCAGACCTCTCTATCATTCTCTGCCTCTTGAAATCTGATACAAGATCTCCTTACAAAAGAGGGGCTCTGCGAGCTCATCCTCTCTCACCTAACCTCATCTATTACAATGAAGGTTCATAAATGTTTACCCAGACCTGAATACGATCTGGGCCTGCTACAAGAAATCCTTTAAGGAAATCCAACCACTACCTGTACAAAGGCATGGCTCAACATTTATAGCCTTACAACATGAAAATCCGTATAAGATTATTTCAAATTTAAAAAATGGGAGGTTTAATGCCTCTCCCTTTTTCCATTGCATGTTCGCGTGCTGACACATTTGCTGAGGTGGAGCGATGCTCCTGCATCATACTCCCCTGCTAGGAAAAACATGAGTTCCTGCTCATGAGCTCCTCTTCCCCAGTGTTGAAATCCTCCTGGATCCCAAATTATTTTCTGGAGTTGTCCTCTTGCTCCTCTCCAACTATGCTGCTACTGCTACTTCTTCTTCCTCTTTTGTTTCTTCCTTGCTGCTATGGCAGGTTCTCCTCTGTTCAAGTCCTCTTTGCTGATTGTTTCTGCTGACCTCAACATCATCTTCCTGGTCTCCTCTATCACTCTGTCCATCTTCTCTAGTGGTTGGCTCTGCATATGCAGTCTTCTCTGTTGCACTTCCTTCTCCCCATACTTATCAGTGGGCATATATACTCGATCACCCATGCTGTCTTTATCTCCCTTTGTGGCATCGCGTTTCCAATCTACTGCAGAATTCAATTCCGTAGTCTCATCATCAAGTTGTTGCTCGACTTCCTCTTCTGACAGATTAGCTTTTGTTAGTTCTTCTCGTGTTGGTATATCTCCAACTCTCTTCAACCGTTCCTCTGGCTGGTACGCTCCTCCATATGTCTCCAACTTGGCCTGTTGGATGTGCAAGATTTGCACCATTACCCTTCTCTCTAGGGCTTCCATTTTTGCATACATATAAGCAAAGTCCATGCTGTCTGATTCTGCTTCCTCTTCTTCTACAAGATCCAATGCTGCAGTCATTTCCTGTTCAACCTCCTGGCAGAAAATTTTGAGCAATTCGACTGAATGCTCTTCTCCTTCTGCTGGGGCAAACGTCAATGTTTTCTCCTTCTCTTCTTCTTCTATGACAGTCACTGCTGGATGTCCTTCTTATTCTACTGCACTTTCATCATGTGCTCTGGCCTCTACCTGGCTGTTTGGTAGGAATATCTTGATCCCTCCAATAATCAGAATGCTTCTATGATCCTCTTGTTTTGTGATTGGAAGTATTTAACTTCTCATCGTCTTCATTCACATGGTTTGCAAATCCACATGAATCTTCATCTATTAGCACTCCTTGCTGACATGAACCCACTTCTGAGCTCTCGATACTTTCAGACAGTCTCATCTCCTTCTCCCTACCCACCTGGCAATTTGGGAATTCTCTACTACCCACCTGGTAGTCTATGAGATCAACCGATCCCATCTTGTTTCCCACTTGGAAATCTGAACTTTCAGCACTGCTCCCTTGGCAGTATACGCGACCTCCATCTGGTCTCTTTCCATTGCCCACCTGGAAACTTGAAAGTCCATTTTTGCCCACTTAGCAGTTTACGAGATCTTCATCTGACCTCTTTTCCTCCTCATCGCTAAAATTTCTCCTAGTCTCTGGTTCACAGATGTGAATCAGTTCCTCCTCTGTGTCACGGAGGTTTTCAACATGCCTCATCCACCTTCTCATCAATCTTCGTTGTTCTCTGGCCAACCATTTCTTTACTAGCCACTTTGCCTTATTCTTCATTGGCCACTCATACACCTAATGCACTTTTGCATTCTGATGCTTTTTAAATGCAAGCTTCTCCATTTGTTCTTTTATCTGATTGAACTTGAGATCCATCTCTCGATTTCATTTCTTCTTGCGGCCTTCTCTTCGACCACATCCATAGCCTTCAATATCCATTTCCACCTCTTTCCTTCCCTCCTGGAAAGTCTATGGATTACTCTTCATCCAAGAGCACCTCCATCTTCTCTTACAACTCACCCGACTGTTTAAAATTTTGCTGCTGCGTCCATGCAACAACCTTCTTACAAAGTATCTATACCCTGCCTTCTTTTCACTTCTTTCTTATCTACTATCTGTAAGCAAGGCTCGATCTTATGATTACCTCTTTTTCCTACATAAATCAATTATGTGCTCTGATACCACCTGATGGTATCAGACTATCTCTTCTTTAATGTCTTCTCTCCTCGACCTACAAAAATCAATTCTGCAAAAAGGCTTTGATACCACCTGATGGAGCCCCCCGTAGGACTGCGCGACCTCCCGGTCTTGGATCTCCGGTTCTTGAGTCGAAAGACTCTCTAGAACCTTAAATGTCCTCCTCTGTATATAAACACAACCCCCCTCGGCTTGTTGGTGCAGGTTTGACAACAACCCGTGACCTTCCCTTTCGCTCTGTCGTGAAAACTCAGAGTGTCGGTGTTAGCTCCTTTTCAGATAGGCCCTCTCTTCGTGTGAACTGGGGATATGACCACGTGATTGCGGGTACGGTCAGAAGCGGTTTGGATTCAAACTGCTTTTGGGCTCACAATGCTCCTCCAACTTCCACGTGCCCCCCTGACAAAACTATAGTTCAAATTGCAGCCTGCCTTCGATTCCTTAACCTCCTCACAACTTCCATCCCAGCAATGACACAGGATCGTCAATCTCATGATCTTGACGATAGAATCCAAATCAACACTTCAAATCTATGCCCTCCTTATCTACGAACTAGATCAACTCTCCTTGAATTAACGGTCGAGGTTCTCTTCGCAATTCCGGACTCCGAGAGTTTGAAATCTCAAACTCAGCTCTCTTCCATACTCCAACCTTCCAGAATTAACGATCTATGGACACTTTTCCAGTAAATCGACAACCTTGCCTTCACCTGGGTGGTTGACCTTTCAACCCATATCAATGCTCCAACGACCCCTTCTCGATCAACGGTCTATACTTCCTCCGGGTCTCCAGACTTCTGAGATTTCAAATCTCAAACCTCTTTTCCCCAATGATTTTTACCTGGAGTCTAAGATCCATTGACGCATGTCCTCCCGATCCAACGATTGAGGATTACTTCGGGAGTTGACCTAGAGTTAACAGATTTGCGCCATGCATCGTTTAGATATCATGGTTCAGATCTTATTTTGGGACTTCAGGTCTTCGCTCTCCGACAATCTCAGTTCTCAAACTAAAAAAATACTTTAGATTTTCCTCGGAGTTCGATATTTGTTGACAAGTGTCTCCTCCCAGATCAACGACTCATGGCTCTTTGGATATTCGCGCTCCGGGAGTTTCAAGTCTCAACTTCCGCCTTCTTCCAGATATTCCGTCCTGCTGACACGTACCCTCCTAGCTTCAATGGTGATGATATGCTCTGGCTCTCCGACTCTCCATGCTCTAGGAGTTTCAAGTCTCAAACTCAACTCCTTATGAGCTCACGATATCTGACGGCTCACGCTTGATCAATCGAACGACTGAGATTCCACCTCGACGTTTTGGGACTCTAGACTTTGGGAATCTCAAGTTTCAAACCGTTCTCCCTCCTAAGATTACAACAATCAACGATTGTGATTCCTCCTGGCGATCCGACACTTGATATTTGCTTCAGGTGATCTGACGACTCAGATCTATCCTGCTGATCGGATGGTCGAGATTCTGTTCCGGAGTTCCGTACTTTGGGAATCTCAAGTTTCAACTCCGATAGCTTCTCTCTCCTTTGTGCGTGAAGTGCTAAGGCTCGAGCACTTCCTTCTGATCCGACGACTGTCGATCTTCTTCCCTACAATCCAATGATCACGGTTGTTCTTCCTCCTGAGCTTCTGATATCTCTCCGTCTGGGAGATGTATCCGCTTTCAAAGGTTCCAAACTTTTGTTCTCCCGACGAATCCGTCTCTAGGATCTCATCAACACTCGAGAAAAGTGTTATCTCTTCCGAGCTTATGGACTTAGAATAAGCCCGTCTCATACGCACTTCTTGCGTTATTCCTTCCGAGCTTGTTCTCCTCGAATATTCCGATCTCCCATGCACACCTTGCGTTTCTGGGATTTGGTCAAACTCAGAATCCGAAGGATTTATTGAACAAGAAATAATTCTCTCCCTCCTAGCGTTGTTCTGCTTGATGCACACCTTGCAGAGATTTTTCTCACAGAGTGTTCAGTAACTTTGTTTCTTACTGAAATCAACACAAAGTTCTTCTGTGCACACTTGCACCGGCTCAATGCTCACTTGGAAGAGCTCTACAGAGTCTTCAGTAACTCTGGTTCTCTCTGAACTCAATAAAGAGTTCCTCACATGCACTCCTTGCACTTTCGCTGGTGAAGGTTCAACGATATCCCTCCTGAGCTTTCCCTTGAAGTTAAACCTCTGTCAACGCACTCTTTGTGGACTGTGTGCATTCCTTGCATTTGGAAACTCAAAGACGAGAAACAATTGAAACTCATGCAATACTTCACCAGTTATGCATTCAAACCATGAAAATGCATAAATACATAACAATGAACACAAATACATAAACACACTGTATGCAGGAAAAATTGCTTTTCTATTACTCTGTGTGTCTATACAGATGTTTACACAAAATGGACTATAACATAGTCCCATTTCTCTCAAGCTCTCTCTCTCAGAACTATTCTACCTCCTAAGGCCTCTCTACCTTGACCTCTCTATCCTTCTCTGCCTCTTGAAATCTGATACAAGATCTCCTTACAAAAGAGAGGCTCTGTGAGCTTGTCCTCTCTCACCTAAACTCATCTATTACATTGAAGGTTCATAAATGTTTACCTAGACCTGACTACAATATGGGCCTACTACAAGAAACCCATTAAGGAAATCCAACAAATACCTGTACAAAGGCATGTCCCAACATTTACAACCTTACAACATGAAAATCTGTATAGGATTATTTCATATTTAGAAAATGGGAGGTTTAATGCCTCTCCCTTCCTCCATTGCATGTTCACGTGCTAGTGCATTTGATGAGGTGGAGAGATGCTCCTGCATCAATATACATTGATTTCGTAACCGCCAAAGATAAGTTCGAGTCTGACTATAAGGGTTTACGCTACCCATCTCATGCATTCGAGAAAGATTGAGATTTTATAATTTTTGGTTTGCATTTCCAAAGCTGAGGAAAGGTTTTTTTTATGAACCTTGGCCATTTTGTTTGTCATTGTTTTTTTTCTTTCATATTTGATTCTTCCCACGAGTGTAGTATCATTCCAATCTGTCATTTTATTGTGGAGAAAATTCACAAATGCAGTTTGGGCGATTCAGACAGGCACCAATGAAGCTTGTACCACCTATATATTTGTGTATCTAGTGCATGCCATTGGTTATAACCACCAATAAGTTTCCATCCAAGTACAGTGACATCCCAATACGAAGATAAAGTTAGTCCTCATAGCACAAAATCCTTCCTCATGTAGAACATATTGAGCTCTTGAACTCCTTTGCTTGTTATTTGAGTGTGTTTGATACTCTTTTCATTCTATACCTGAAACGAATTTGAATAAGGAGGTCTAAGGATATTGTTGCTAGTGTATTTTAATTGTTAAAGGGTGTAGTTGCAAGAAACAATGTGACGTCTAATTCGATCTATATGGATCGAGTTGAGGAACTGTTAGAGTTACTAAACACTCTAATCCTCTCTTTTGTGGACAATACAATCACCACTGACAAAGAAACTCTACAGTACATTGTAACATGCTTGCAAGTTACTATTATAACCCTAAATTGCACCACACATGCTTACCTGGCATCAGGCCAACTTATATCCCTTCCTTGCCAAGGCCATGCTGAACAAACTCTTGAAAAACCTCTTAAATCAAGTAACCCGCGCCCTAACCCATTACTAGGCGCGTTGGAACGCTGGCAAGCCTTATACTGCACGCGTTGGAACGCTGGCTGGCCCACTACAACCCGCGTTTACCTAACAAAGCACAAAAACAAGAAAGTTGCCGACGGAACAAAAAGATTTGGGTCAGTTAACTGGAACTCCCAGCCATGCATGCCCGAGAGTTCGTCCAAAACCCTAGCTCCTTCTAGCCTATAAAAGAAGGGGTAGGGGTACTATTCAAAGGAGGAAAATCATAGCAAAGAAACTCTGTCCAATTTCCGAATCCGTTTTGTCCCAACCCTTTAGCCTTTCCTCAAGCTTTAGGAGAATTCAAGCAAAGCAGTTGGAGGACAAAGAAGAGGAGGAGCCCAGGATCAGGATCAAGGAACGGTGGCCGATCTCTATGATTATTGT